>RJWJ010021448.1:0-27837 GCA_004363605.1 Indri indri
CCAGTGATCAAATTCCTATTTCCCAAGTTATCAAAGTTTGGACAGATTTAAACACAAGATGATTTACTAAAAGATTATTTTACTGGCATAAAATAAAAGCAATAACATATTCTATCTAATTCCACCAGCTGAGCAATTCTTGAGGAAGATAATGTTTGGTTTTGTACATGTGCATAGCATTTTAAACTTTTTAAAAGTTCATTTTTAAAATCATCTTTATGATATTATGAACCTTGGTCATTATCCAAAGGCTCAAAAATCACAGAAGAAATGATGCCATAAATACTTTAAAGTGTTATTATACAGTAAGTAAATAGTTAAGTCTCCACACTTAAAAAAAAAAAAAAACCCAGCAGCAAACAACTTCCTCTCTTATTCCTATATAATGTATTGACAGCCTGACAGCCAGTCAAACAGAACAGAACATTCATCAGAGACTAAGGTTAATAATGCTCAAGGATGTATTCAGCTTAAACATACAAGCATCTCTCAATTAACTCTCTCTAAACATACACTATTGAAACCTTGAAAATGAAAAAAAAAGCTATTAAAAGTACGCTTTAATATTTTACTTACATGTGGTTAAATGTTTACCATACTTGCATTCTTCAAAAATGTGGATGCCTAAAGCACTTGCTAGATCTATTATTATTCTAAGACAACTTAAGTAATATCTCAGCTGGCACCATATTCTAGAACAGAATGACAGTTTTTATTTTGAGGAAAGCAATCTATTAACGGAGTCCTTTAAAAAAAATAAAATTCTATATTATATTTGAAAAAATAAGAGTGACTTTTAAATAATACATAAATAATACTGAAGGTAAATGTAAAATACAAATAACACCCCCCAAAAGTAAAATTTTGGTTGATTTACCACTTTTGCCGAAGAGGTAGGGCTTAGCCCAGCAGAGCTTTAGGAAATGTCGTCTTCCTAATTTGCTGACTAGTTAACTAAATCTCACTAGTCTTCTCCCATCTTTTTTTTTTTTTTTTTAACATTTTAGATGGAATATACTTCCTATTCAGAAGTAACCAAAGACAACACAGTCTGTAGTTACTTATGACAACAAACGTGTCCTCCAATGGAGAAGGGAGGGGTAGAACCTTCTTTCCTATTAGATTTCTTTCAAAATAGGATTAAGAAAAAAGATGCTTTACCTTTACCAGATGATGGAAAAGGGAAGAGGTATTAGATGTTCTCCAAAGAAGTCTGACCCTTCTGTCAGACAAAGATTGTTTCAAATGCCCTACTTTGTAGCTATTCAGAATACAAGCAGCTACTTAACATATTAAAACACAGAATTACTAAATGACTGTTAAAAAATATGACTGGATAGGAATCGTCTTTCTAACATATGAAATGGGATTTGGCGATGAAAACTGCTTTCCCTTTTAGATGTGAATCCACCAAGTCAGCAGCTTCTAGAACCGTTGTGTTCGTTCACTTTACCACCATGACCCTACGGTTCTGTTTTTGGACATTAGCAAATATACGATTATCAGCAAAACACTAGAATGAGCCACAGAGGATAACAAAAATCTTGAAAACAACAACAAAAATTTGTGTTCTGTTAAGTTTTGGTTTCAGCAACCCCGACACCCATGTAAAGCTCAGACAGGATATGCAAACTGGAGGTAGGACTCGGCACCCATCAGTCACTGCAATGTACCTGGGTGCTGAGTCCTCCCACCTTCCTCTGTCACCCATCCGGATTAAGCCAGCAGACTCTGGCAAGGTTGGCCCATCAATTTCTCTTATTCTTCCTACAAGAATAAATACTAATGGATAGTAACATGGAAACAGGGGTTCGGGAGGTAGGCAGGAACTAAAATGGCAGCTTCTCACAGAAAAGGAGCCAAGTCGCACCCACTGCCCAGCAAGTAGCACAATAAGACCACAGCGTACGAATACGCCACAGGATGTCATGCTCAGTTTTACTTTGTATTGACAGTCAACAAAAAGTTTCTTTGCTTTAGCAATAATCCTTCTTCCGAACAATTTTTTATGCAGGCAAGAAGGGCAAACTCTTCCTTACAGTAAAATTTCAGCTAATAAAAGTAGAAGGAATGATGAAAATAAAAAAATCAGCCATTCGCAAATACCACGGTAATAACTTCTATGGTTAAGAATCAGGAATAGATGCTTAAATCAGTGAGCAAAAGGAGATGGAGAAACAAGATATTTACATGATCTCCAAGTATCTCCCCGCAAGATACTTAAGACAAAGGGAAACAATAGTAACTTCACAGTAAAGAAAGCTGACATCACCATAACCAAGGTCACTTGGGATCAGTGGACGTCACGTGCCTTCCGAATTGATGTACTGAGACACACACAGCACCAGCACTCTGGCATTCTCATGGAAAATGCACGAGCCTGAAGTTGATCATTAGGAAGCAAACTCTAGTTGAGAGCCATTCCACAAAATAACTGGTTGGTATTCTCCATCTAAAGTGTAAAGGTCACAAGAGATAAAGACAGGAAATATTTCAGGTTAAAGGAGACTAGGAGACGGGACAACCAAATGCATCATGTGATCCTGGACCAGAAAGGAAACAAAAGTAAGACAATCAGGGAAATGTAAATGGGAGCTTTTAATTATTCCATAATACCATCTATCAGTGTGAATTTCCTGATTTTCGGAACTGTACTGTTGGTTATGTAAAATGTTAACATCTGGATGAAGAGTGTATGGAAGTTCTTGGTATTTTTTTAACGACATTTTCATATGTCTGAAGTTATTTTGAAATGAAAATAAAAACAAACCGACATTAGAATGGTATTTTAAGCATGGTACATACACCATTGTTTCTCTCCCTGATAATCTTTACTGTGCTTACTAAAGTTAACAACTTGGTCTTAGCTCAGTTTGCAATTTTTGTGCTAGACAACGCATATTACATACAATTAATTGGAATATTTCTCCCATGCCCCACTGGGATAAGCAATGTCATCTGTCCTCGTCCACATACGAGATGCCTGACTTCGGGTGCAGGATACACATACACATTCCTAGCACTGAGCTCAGTGACCACCAGCTCCATGTTGAACGAATGAATGAATAAATGAATGAACCCTTAAGACTTATTTTGAAATAAAAATTATGAGGGAAAAAAGCAGGGGAACAGGACATAAAATATTCTTGACTCAGTTACAATATCAAGTTTTGTGAATAATTTCCAGTCAAGAGAGAGAAAAAATATAAGCCTTCATTTTAGAAAGCGGTTGAGTTTTATGCTTTGTTTTGCATTCTTTGGCTTACTAGTTGCACAGCATTTTTTCATCCTCGACATTCGTCGTTTCTAAAAATTGCCAATAAAAACGTACCACCGAGGCTAACATTTGTTTAGGGCGTAATATACATCAGGCATCTGCTAATTGCTTTACAGTCTCTTATGTAATCATCTTAACAAGACAGTGACATGGGCAGGACTATTATATACTTAACCTCTTCATGGATACAAAAACGACAACAGTTAGAGGACTGACTCACGGTCATAAAGACCTCTACGTGGTGCAGTGTGATCAGGTCTGGTCAGTGCAACGCCAGAACCTGGGCTCTTGGCCATGTCTCTGGGTGTTTTATATACACATAAATAAATGAAAAGGATATAAATTTAAAAAAAAAAAACCTTCTCAACTACTTAAAGTAGCCAGAGGAAAGCTGCTTAAGGGGTAGATGGCAACTAGATAAAACAAACACAAAGCTCAATGTAAAACACACTTACCCTCTTCCTGTAAGTCTACACAACTCTCTACTCTTTCTGCTTTACTTACAGTAAAAATTCCCTCATGAAAAAATCCTGGCTTTGCCCCACTGCTCGTAAAGAGAAGGAAGAAATATCATTTCTGTTCATCATTCCGGATAGGTTCCTAGAAGCCAGGAACAAAGCGTTTGTCCCCCAGCAGTGGGCAGGGGGAGGTCACGGGCGGGAAACCCAGGAGGGAGGGGGTCGGAGACCTGGTGGGTGCTGAGTCCTTCTCACCTGGACTGTCATTCCTAATGCCACGCCCGGAAGTTGATCACAATATGTTCTAAAAGCACTTCCGCACAACTGGTCACTGAAGGAGTGAGACAAATGCTAAACACTTGAGTGCCGTTTTGCTTTCTCAAATCTTTGCCCCAGAGTGGGAGCAACTGGGCATAAGCAGGTGACAGACCTTGCGAGGGAGAGTCCACGTGGAGAAACATCAGTGTCTGCCTTTTCAAGGCATCTCAGATGCAGGTCCGGAGTGTGGGGTCGTTGAGAGGACAAACTGAGCGTACAGTAGTGCCTGGTGCGTGGTGAGCCTGCCTTACGGCCATTGTTGTCACTGTCCCCAGAGTGCTGCACTAGAGTAGACACTTAATACATCTTCGCTGACTTCTATTGAAAACAAAAATGTGGTTAAATCGAAATATGATTATTTGACTTAGAGTTGTTATGAGCAAATGACTAAACGGAGACACTACAGCTGATATTCCTCAGAGCAGCTGAGTCCCTGCTACCCCGAGAACCTGTAAAATGCACGTCCACAAATGACAAACAAACCAAAGAGCTCAGCCAAATGGGAGGGAAGCCAAATGGGGTGAAGCAGAAATGGCTTTGCCTGGCCCCCTTCGTTACCATTAGCAAATCTAAAACTTGGAGGCATCACACTTTTTGCTGTAGGAAATGAAATGTCTTTCTCTGGTATACCACCTTCCTTTGCTATAGTACTTCTTGTTTACTTTTCAAGTTCATTTCCTTAGTGGTTGCAGATTTGGGGGAACATTTAGACACTTGCTGACACTGCTGTTCAAACAACTTCAGAACTCTGTATCCTTTTTAGTTTGACTCTTTGCAACAATATTACATCCCAGATTCTGCATACATTACTGCTAACCCACTGGGTATTTACTCGCTTGTTTATTATAATTAAATAGCATCTTTCAAAAGTCCAAATTTAGAAAACGAATTAAGAGGTGATTATTCATATTATAAAAAGAGAGTACTTTAAAGGATTCACTTATGTATTCTTTTCTGAGGTCCAATTATTCATATTCTCTCTCTCTGTAGCAGAGGTGAAGGGTTTTAGGAAGCATAGGGTTTTGTTTTTTTTTTTTTTTTATGTGTGGGGAAACCACTGAGGGGAGCACACACAACTATTACATAAAGCAAAAATCACCTTTAATGCCACCAAATACTTATTGACCTTTACTAAGCTGAAAACTGTTTCCCTTAACTGTCAAGTTTCATCTTTCCCTCCTAAAAAATACCCTCTAACCTTGGTAGCTATGCCTCCAAAGAAAATTTCCAATTTGTGTAAAATCTGGGCCTTCCTTAGCAGATGCCTACTGCTCCTTAAGTGGAATTTTAAATATGTAATCAATGTATCCATATATTTTAGAGATCCATGTAGTGAGGGGAGACTAGGAGAAAGGGAGGTCATAGCTGAGTGACAGCAACAGTGAGGTGACTGGGAGAAATTCTAGAGCTGCAGGGGAGGGAGGGAGATGGAGCCTAATGGATTTTTAGGGCAGCGACACTATTCTGTATGATACCATAATGGTGGGTGCGTATCATATACGTTTGTCCAAAACCACAGAGTGCACGACACAGAGAACCCTAATGTCAGCTATGGACTGTGGTTGACAATGACGTCTTAAAGCCGGTTCAGCGACTGTAACCAATGTCCCACTCTGGGGCGAGCTGGGATGTCGACAGTAAGGAGGCTGAGTGTGTGTGTCTGGAAGGGGTTTGTGGGAACTCTCTGTACACTTCCCTCAATTTTGCTGTGAACCTAAAACATCTCTTAAAAATGAAGTCTATTAATTAAAAAGCAAAAGTGCTAACAGCATGAAACGCTGTGGTAGTACTGTCAGGGAAGAGACTGTTGTTCATTGGGCTTGCCTGAGAAGGAGATGTTGGAGCCAGACCTTGAAAAATGGCATGGACTTTGGGTTTGGATGGGAGAACCTGTCATTACCCGTCATTAAACACGAGAAATGATGATGAAGGACTTCGAGGGGCCAAACTGATGGGGCTTTTAAGTACCAGGCTGAGAAGGCTGGTTTCTCCTCTGTGGGTTGGGAGGAGTCATGGGAGGTTTTGAGCAGGTCGCCTCTATGACGAGGCCCCTCTAAGGAGTTTAGCTCAGTGTGTGGTATCAAATTTGGCCAAAGATGAGGACTGGAGCTACGGGCACCCGGGCACAGGATGCTCTGGAGGCAGGGTGTCAGATAAGAGGAAAGAGGCAGGGAGGGGTTGGGAATGCTTAAGAGGTCTCAGGCCTTTGAGACTAGAAGAATAGTGAGACCGTCACCTAGAGTAGGAAATGCAGAAAGTCAATTTAGGGTACATAATGTATTAGATACATTATTTTGGCAGGCACACAGATTGTTCACGTGGAGACGTGTAACATACAGTCACGAATGTGGTTCTGAGGCTGCAAACATTTAGAAGTGATGAGCAAAGAGATTTTAATGAAAGCTTTAGGAAGGGTTACAGCTATAGGAATTGATACTGTCACAATGGGAGTCAGAGTGAAAACAGAAAATGGCCAGAATGTTCAGGAAGAGGACTCCACAAAGCACTCTGAGAGGGAGTTCTTGGAGAAAGAAGAATCAGAAGGGAATTCTTGGCCATGCTCAGGGATGTATAGACACCTGCCTCTATTATCCCAAATGACCTATTATGCACCCCTCATTCCCTGCAGGGGCATAAATACTGTAAAGCAAAAACCACACTGTTACTTTCTGAAAGTTTATAGACTAGGACAAGGAATATAGACATTGCCTTTAGGTTTGAAGCACAGACTTCCAAAATACAAGTTCAGGGTGCACATATGTGGTCAGCTGAGTATTAATGGTTGCCAGAGTCACACCTCGTGGTATCCACACCATTAGGTAGGCCCCTCCCACACTGACTCTGTTCGTAGCCATGAGGTTTGCTTTGGCCAGTGGGACGTCAGCAGACAAGACCTTAAGCATAGGCCTGACAAATGAGTGAGCCCTAGGCTTGTCCTAGAATGCCGCAACAATGTTCAATCACTGAAGATGCAGCCCCAGGGACTCCCCAGGTGACTGCAGCCACATGAGTGAAACCAGAAAAACCGCCCGGCAGAGCCCAAATCACAGAATCACCAACAAATGATGAGTTGCTGTTTTAAGCCACTATGTTTTGGAGTTACTTATTGCATAGCAGTAAGTAACTGCTACAGAACATTTTACAGATTGGGGCAAAGTATATCTACGTAGGGAAGCAAGAAGGAGTAAGCATGGAAGAAGTTTTAGATTTGGAATGGAAGATTATATTTAAAAACCCATAGAAGATTGAAAATGGCCCCATGGTTTGAAACCTGTATTGGTCCCTCTGGCACTAAACACCTTTCCCAGTTGGTTCTTTTTAAATGTTATATCTTCGTCTGTTAATTTCATCCATAATGATCTACAGATACAGATTCCAGAACTTAACAGCAGAAAGGACCTAAAGGTAACCAAAAGATGAGGAAATTAAAGCTCAAGAAGTGACTCATTCCTAAAGTAACACAATGAATTACTTTTAGCATCGAGACCAGAATCCAGACCTGCTACCACTCAGCCGATGTGCTCTGGACTATACAAACCTGCCCACCCATAACCACAGACACTGCATAATTTAGCCCAGATGGACCCTATTCATAGATTTGCTATCCTCAAGAAACCCAGCCTTTCACATGCTCCAGTGCACACGGGGCGTTTGGTGTTTTCTTCTTTGCACATTGAGGCTCGATGTCTGGATGGAGTCACCAGGGTGCTGAAGAGACATGGAGCAGGACGAGGCGTGTGAAGTGCACTGGTGAAAGGTTGCAGCAACAATCCTGCCCAGATAAAACCAGAACTCAGACCTGTCGCCACCAAAGCGACCCAGGCACAAGGAGAGTAGTGCCACAAAATCCCACAAAACACGTGCATTCCACATTTGGTCCTGACGCACATCAAGTCGCAGATATAAAGTACTTGATTACCATAAGGATCTCAGCAAGTATACTTTGAAACAGACAATTTCTAATTCACAGAATGAATTTGAATGGACAATTTGAAAGTAAGTGTGAACACAACTTTATAATGGATCTATACATGAATACCATCTGTGGGAAATTTGCCCTTTAAAAATCCTGCGCTCTGCAATTTGATTGGCTTATTCTCCCATGACCTCTCTTCCTGAACAGCCCCCAGGACGAAAAAATACAGTGCAGTTTGCACTAATGATCCCCAGGGGGGCTCCAGGAGGGTTGCATTTTGGATAATATGCACTTTGAAGCAGTTTTTATCCTCCTGGTTGACAGTATTTGCTAAGAATGAATGAATATAATTAAGACAGACAGCATTAGGTCTTGATTAAAAAACATCCTATATAACATAAAATTAGAGGTAGGGACATTAAAAGCACATCATATTATAAGAACTCCACTCTTCTCTACCACTCTGTACCCGGTCTTTGAACAATCTCTTTATGTTCCCTATTAAGTTTCTATATACATATGGCCATATTCTTTGGTAAATTTGACCTAAACTTACAGCCTCTCTCAATAGCTCTTCTCCTCCCCTCTTTCCAGAATCAGTCTTCCTGATGTCCTGTCTTCAATTACTCTGCAAGTATGTCTTAAAGCATTCCTGCTTAAATTAAATATGAAACCTAAAGAGTCAGGAAGAGTTCAACAGAACTACTCATGTTCCTCCTTCCCACTTTTTTCCCTACTTTCTCTTGATCCTATTTGAGCAATTTTCGAAATAAATATTTTAAGTGGAAATGATCTATCATCATTCCTCCAGAGAGAATCGATTTTTTAAAGGGAAGAAAAAAAACCCCCCACTTTTTAATTTATATCCTATATTCAATTGAAAGAAATTCTCTGACACACTTTTTTGGCTTTGGTTTTACAAGAAGGGTGTGGGACCTTGAAGTTCGGTGATGAAGAAAGTCTAAAAATCACGGTGTTTTGGAATATGTATTATAGTTTTTCTAAAAGATTAAAAGTATTATATCCATGTAAGAATCTTTCTAGTAACTGTCTACATTTTTTAATCCTCACAGATCTCCAGCACTTGTACAAAAAAATTTGTGAAGTATTTTTGTTAATACCACCCTGAGGGTGTGCTTGACTACATAGGGTCTTGCTAGCTCAACTGGAAGGTATAGTCTCAAGGTCACAGCAGAAGCCATTTGCGGCTAGTGACTTGCCTATACCTTTAACTGCTGGCAGCAAAATCAAATTAGTTTGATTACATCAGTAAGAAAACCAATTATTCATGGCCAAGACATGTGGCGGTGTTAGGATGGGGAAAGGTGCAAAAGAACCCTCAATATGGAGCATCCACTAAATCAGACATCAGAGAAAACATTTAAAGCATGTCAGGCAAAACAGAGCAAATATAGGTGAACTCCAAGGAAGCCAAGAAAGAATACCCAAAGCACATTTTGGTAATTGTCAACCTTTTACCATGCAAGTAATGAAACCAAAAAGTGCCCAGAGAAACACGAGCCAAGCTTGCCAAAAACATCCACTTACTTCACACTTAAGCAAAGTCAAAGGAAGTTTAAAAAGAATAAATATTTTGATTAACTTAGAGACACAAAACAAATGTGTCTCTCTTAATTTCCCTATTCAGGAGTTAGGATTAAGAGTTTAAGAAAAAAAAAAAGGTAAGCGTATACTCAACTTTTATTATGTCCAAACTGATTTAAAAATGAACAGGAAAAAAGTTGGCAATATATCCAGGAATACAAACTGGTAAGAACACAGGGTACACACATTTCACAGACTACCCTCTTCTAAAATTACTTTAAAATTAGAACACAATTTTTCACATCACAAAATGGCTCTAATTTGCCTAACCCTAAGTAGACTATTTGCTACAGCTAATGAAACACGGCATCACTTAAAATTCAATATCTTTTTAGTGACCTCTTCCCTTCAATAAGCACAAATGGCATTTATGAATAGCAACAAAACTAAAAAGTTGTATTTAATTCATAAAAGTAGGAACAGTGAAAGTCATATAGTGTCTTCATCCAAACAAATTCACAGCTCCTGCTTCAGAACACGAAGAACAAGTGAAGGAAATTACTTTGCTGTATTTCATCCAATTTCCAGCCATATTTCAATTTTCAAACTTAATTAAAACTGGCAGTTTTACTACGAATCAAATATCAATCAAATGGGGGTGTTGTCTTCTACTTCCTTTTTTGTTTTTTAAGAAAAAAACAAAAGAAAAATCAGGACATCCCAAGCAAAGGATCAACAGAGCTTTGATTAGCACTGGAAGTCAGGAGTTAAACAGGTGTTTTGAATTATCACTGTCATCAAAACACAACCCTTTACAGGAAGTTCACTACATTTTTTTACAATTATGAATTCTAGAATCTTGAAAGAAAATGTTTGCTTGACTTAACCTAATAGGGACTCATAAATCACTGAAGAACGATGCGGGTATTGCATCTGGGAAATCTCCCTTGGTGGCACCAGGTACTAGTTTAGTCCCAAAAGAAACCCTGGCAACCATCAGGTGCTCTTGGTACACACAGAAGGGCACCTCCCAGTCACGGGTTCATCCCGTAGAGTGTCAGCTTGTTTACTAACACTGAGTCCTTTTAATGGGAATGAAGGGGTCTAAGAACAGCAGCTGTGAGGAACAGGATGGCCAAGACCCGCTGCCCACAAAAGAGCCAGGGAGTGGATTATGCTGATGCAGGGTCGCAAGGCACATGCCCAGTGACCCGTGCCGTGCCTAGAGGACTGCTGTCCTCAACGTGGGGCTCTGCTGAAAGAGACAATGACGAGCATATCCTAATACTCAGGCTTTTCACTGGATCCAATTTATTTACCTTCTCCTCGGCCTGGGAACATGGAATCTACTCCGTGATTGACACTAAGTTGAGCGGACGTGGCTCAGTTTTGCATTCCCTAATGCAAAGCGGAGATACAGTGCGGCTGAAACAGAGGACAAGCAGTCGCAGGGGTGAAAGGCAAGGATGTTTAATATTCTACATAAACACAGAGCAAGCATGTGGAGCCTGACAAGATCTGGGGGAAAAGTATCAGGCAAAAAAAGTAATAAAGAGTTCTAAAAACTGAGAGGAGGATTTGAAAAAAATATATATAATTTTAATCATGTTCCATTTCGAAAAAAAAAATGTAATGCCTCTAATTATCTTACACAATCAAGCCTTATCAGCTCAACAAATGGCAATATATAGTTGTGTAGCAGCAGCGTTTTTAAAATTTATCATGATAAATCTTATGGTAAATTCTATTATATTCTATGACATGTGATGCTGCAGACAGAAACAGCAGTTTTAGACTTGGAGGGTCCTCTGGAGACCATTTAATCTAACCCCCTCATTTTATTAATATAAGTGAAAAGACTGAGTCCAAGGTCATTCATGGAAAATCTGGGTGAAACTCCAAGGACTGCCACCCAAAGGCCTCTGCTTCTACCCGGAGCCCGTATGAACGGTCCTGAGCTTCCCAAGGCCACTCTCCGCCACCATAGTCTGTCTCAGAAAATGGACCCTCAGTAAATATGCTGACTTTGACATAAGGAGTGTATTTTTGTTCTCCTAAAGAGACTTCACTTTTTATTTATTTAATGTATGCTCAACCTTCTCTTTTGAATGTCCAGCTCATCAGGTACCTCCCAAATCTACCTGATTACCACAGGAGCGATGATTCTAGGTGACTGTGATCCTATTCTGTGGCCACCAGAGTTCCCTGCTCCCCTGCCATGGCCGTCCAGGGCTGGCCCCAGACCCAGGCAGGCACAGTGAGTCTTCTCTCCAGGGCGTGAACTTGGGACCTTCATGCAGGCCTCTCCCCGCCACTCAATGATGACATATACAGAATGTAAGTGTCAGCGTCTGCCACAACTTGGCCTGGAGGAGGCAGAGATGCAGACAGAGCAGAGACGAGAAACAGAGAGGTCCTGGCGGTATCTGCATCCCTGGGTCCAGCTGATGCGGGTTCAGCCACATCCTCACTCGGGCCTCCAGACATACCCTTAAGACCCAGGAGACAAAGCCCCTTTGTGCTTAGCGTGAATTGGGTTTCTGTCATACAACCACAGTCCTACAGCACCTCCAAGTTTCACTGAATTTTGCCTTGAAGATATTTAATATCTGGTGTATGGTTTGAGGCAAAACAATTTATTTTGGCCAATTTTTAAAGAGTATTAGGATGGGCTGGCACCATCAACCTTACTACTCAAAATCTGATCAATAAGCATACAGTTTATTAAGGTAAATAACCATGAACTTTTTTCCAGTTACCATTTGTAACTGGAGAAATTTTACATATATAGTATTACATCCTCAAACTAGGAGTATTTATTAACAGTGCTTGATAGATCTGCCTCTTGATTGAGTTAAGAAAACAGCACATTCACAAGAAAACATCTAAGGCTTGGAAAAGACCAACAAAGATTCTGTGGTCCAGGTGAGAGAAGAAACTTGGTCTTGCTTAGGAGAACCCCCAATAACCTTCAAATCTTCCCAGATAGTTAATTTGTATATTTTACCATTGTCACTGCCAAGAAGTTTTCCTTTAAGTAACGTAAATGTCTCCTATTACATCTTAAGTCTATTTCTTTTGGTCTGTGTGCTATGGAGATGACAGAACACTCATCGCCCTTCTGAACATGAGAACTGGAAACACCTGACCCTTTCAGGAAGTAATTTTCAAAAGGCTACAGCTGGGAGGAGGAGGAGTGGAAACACCTATATCTCCCCAAGGGTGGTGGGCACCTCATCAGGGTGGGGTCGGAGGACCAAGACCCTGGGCTCCACTTTTCCTATTTCCCTCCAAATCCCAGCCCACCTCTTCCCACCCGCCTCCTCATTCCTCTCTCACCAAGTGCAAACTACTGCCTTGCCCAGGGGTTGGCAAACTATGACCTGTGGGCAAATTTGGCCACCCCCTCCTTCTGTAAATAAAGTTGTATGGAACAGAGTCGAGCCCATTTGTTTTTCTTTGTTATCTATGGCTGTGTTCTCGGCAGAGTTGAGTAACTGGCAGAGTCTGTGTGGCCTGTGATGCCTAAAATACTACCTGGTTACAGAAAAAGTTTCTTTGCTCTTGGGTTCGTTTCAGGAAGGAGGATGGATCCTATCGGACCTTCCATCCCTGTTTAATTCAGTTGTTATAAGAATCCTAGCCCCCAGCTCCATTTAGCTCCAAAGATCTCCTAAGCTGACCCAGTCGACCCCACTGTGCTGCTCCCCAAGTCCCAGGCCCCCAAAATACTTCCATGGTGCTCTCAACATCATGATTTGTCACTGGCAAAAATTAACCTCTTCAATGAGACTTTTTTTTACCTTTTTTTCATTTGGGGAGACAGGATCTCGCTCTGTCACCCAGGCTGCAGTGTAGTGGTGTGATCATAGCTCACCACAGCCTTGAACTCCTGGGCTCAAGTGATCCTCCTGCCTCAGCCTCCCAAAGTGTTGGGATTACAGGTGTGAGCCACCGTGCCTGGCCTCTTTTACCTTTTTGCACTAGCCAAATTCTGATTGTCTCTAGGACCAAGCTTCCCTTGCACCCCCTCAAGTATTTTCTCTTGTGTGCAGGAACCAGTGAGCCAGGGTGTGGGGTAGGGGTTCTGTGCTCCCCCTTGCTCATTTCAGAACCCTGTTCCTCCCTCCTCCCTAAAGCACCTATCATCAGACCATACCACACCACCTCTGCCTCCTGGGGAGCTCCTGGCCACCCCTCCTTCCCTTGAAGAGTTTATCATCCCTGGGAACCCAGCCGGCCCTACTGTCTACTGCAATGACCCTCTAATCTCCCTTCTGACCTCTAAACTCCTGCCTAATCAGCATCCCAATTGGCTATCTAACAAGCATTTCAAAAACAAAAAACTCAACCAAACCTAAAGCCTGGCTTTCCCCTCACCCCCAAAGGGCTCCTACACATACTTTCGCGTATCAGCCAGTGGTACCACCACAAAAGCCCTGCAGTCAACCTTGACTCCTCTCTCACACCCTGCACCCAAGACCATAGAGCATGTCTGAGCTGCTGGGCAGCCCCACTGGCCTTCACAGCAGCTCAAACATGTCCTTCTTCACGCCTTTGCACTTGGCGGTCTCTTTTTCTGGAACACCCCCCCACCGCCCGCCCGCCATCCCTCCAAATCTCTCACTTCAGGTCTCTGCTCAGATGTCACCCCAGAGAGGGCTCCCCTGACCACCCTCCCTAGCATGGCACCCATCATCCTAAACTCCTTCCCCAGCATTGTCGCCACCAGACATTATAGCTTAATTTGTTCTTTTTTAATTTTTTCTCTCCCCCTCCTAGAATGTAAGACAGGACAGTGGGGACCTGGTCTGCCTGTCTTTTTCCCCCTGTGTATGTCCTAGGACCTAGACTCATGGCAGATACTCAGTAGGCAGGCCATAAATATTTGATAAATAAATGAATTCAGTGAACCAACCAGGTCACCATTATATGTTTAGTGGCGGCTTCTCCTAACTGCAGAAGAAAAGGAACAGCTTGTCTATTTCTAGACATGTTTCAAAAAATTCCAAATCTCTAAGAGTCAGTAAATTTCACACAACCCTATTTTATTTTAAGTCCCCTCTGCTGGGGACTTACTAAAAGGGCAAAGAAATGCCAGTCTATCCAGTGGAACCAAAATCACTACAACTGCTCAGAATTTTGTTATTGTAAATTTTTGACATCTGGGGAAATGGAGCCAGTTATTAAATTACTTTATACAGCACAGTCTCCACACCAGGTGGAAGAAACTCATTTTGAAAACATAATTTGTTTTCTTTTTTTTAATGGGTGAGGCTTACAAAAAATACCAACAACTATGACATCACAAGTGTATGTGGTTAGTTATTAAAAATGAGTGAGTTTTGAAGGAATGCAAACTAGTAGAATACTGTAAACTTTGCTCCAGGCAACAAGTAGAAAATGTCTTGGAAAAAATGAGCCCATTTGGCATAATATTTAATAATGTAATTAACCCAAGTAAACCACTTTTAATTTCGTGATCAACCTCCCCGAGAAAACCGATAAGCTGGTAGTTCACAATAACGGAAGAACAAGGAAGAACGAATCTGAAAGACCACTTCCCCACAGGCACGAGGAAGAAAATGGTCTTCTCTGATTTCCGTAGGCTGGCACTTTAGCCATGAAGGACCCACCTCTGGGGACGTGATGTGCCTCTAAATGAAGACATTGCTTGTTCCTAAGAAGAGGAGGGAAGGAGAGATTAAGATTTCCTTGGACTTTTGTCTGTATTCTTACTTTTAAAAATAATTCAGATTAGCCTTTCACTGAGTTTTATTCTTCTTACCTCTCACACAAAAGAACTTACAAACAGCTCTAACATCTCATTTGGTATTTTGTTTCTAGTTATCTTGTACTCACCTAATAGGTGGTGGTGGTGGTTTTCAGTATATCTATTCTTACAAACAACCTTGAGATTGGAAAGACAGGATGCAGACCAGTATGCATGGCAAAAAATCAAGACCACCCTTATTTCTGCTGGGGGTAATTGTTGGAAGGCCAATCTGTTTATCGGAGAGTAAACAAACTGCATTTCTAGCTTGCGAGGGACACTTTTTCTTCCCCTTTTGAATGCATGCAGGGGTCCGCCAGGGTCTCCAGGGCAGAGCATGTTCTTGTTTACAACCACTTGCATGGTGTAAGAGTTGGGACTTTGTCTTAAAGAAAGGCAAAGATTATCTAGTTAATCATTCTTCAGACAGGTTGGCTGAAATATTCTTTTCCTTAATTACTGCCTTTTATTGTATGCAGATTAAGTAGAACTCAGATGCTTCCTATATAAAAGAATCTGCAGGAAACACACACACACACACACACACACACACACACACACCCCAAAACAAAACAGAATGCAAGCTGAGTAGGTTGTCAACCAGGCTGACCCACGGGTGTTTTCTATCATTAAAATAAACAGAATTGTTTACTTACACTCCTAAGTTTTTTTAAACAAGGATTGAAAGCTGCTTTCTAAAGGAGGCTTTATTGCTCTCTGGCAAAGGCAGAATAGGAAACATAAGGCCTCGTAACTGCTATTATTATTATTATTATACTTCTCATTGTTTCACGTGCTCTGAGAAGCCTATTAAGAGCGTGTGTGTGCCCACATGCCATTTTCAGTAGCATGGCACAGAACAGGAGAATCCAATTCTAAGTCTTGCCAGAGAATTTTTCAGTATCTAGCGTCTAAATACTAATGTCTGTGTGTGTGTTTTCCTGCTTTGTCTTAAAGCCAGTGTGTCACTTTGTGAGAGGCTTTTGGGACAGAGGTGGAAAATGAGAGGAGGAGGAGGAGGAAGAGGGGGAGAAGGAGGCGTGAGTTAGAGAAACTGGTTCTCCCGGGATTTGACGGTCCAGGCATCCCATCGTAAACCCATCTGAGGGTCACATGACCTATACGATGTGGAAGACAATAAAACGGGGGTAAAAACAACCATGGCAATAACTCTGTCTGCATTCAACGACAGGGAAAGAACAAAGTGCCTGGTGTGGTGGCCGACATGGAACACTTCTTCCCCAAATCAGCTCCCACATCTTTGTTCCAAGGAACAAGGGACATGCCCCTGAAGGATCACAGAGGATGGGATTGTGGGGACCTTCTGCTTATCAGGTCCACGGAGGGAGCTGGCAAATTAAGCCACAGTAAATGACCCAATGAAAATATGCTACTGACAACAAGTATATCCAAGTGATCCTTTGGGATTTTACGCAGCAAAATCTCCAGTGAGTTGCAGGAGAATTCAGCATTAGCCCTGGAAGCAGAGGGCTGAGAAAAACAAAACAAAAACAATGTGTGAAAAGAAATAAGAACCATGTTCCAAGAAAAGCATTTGGATGATAAAAATATCAAGCAGAACATCTCGGCCGTATCTTTACTCATGATGAACCATCCTTATCTAAAAGGCCTCTGGGATCCTTTCCTAAATCTACCCATTCTTCAAGGCTGTTCACATTTGATTTCTGTCCTCCTCAAAACCTTCCAGAATATTCTAGCCCTGAAGGAGCTTTCTTCCAGTTTCTGTCCTTCCAGAGATACTTAACGCATAATTCAGTGTGTTAAAACGTATAATTTTCTCTCTTCTTCTCTGCAAAGACTGTATCTAAAAACGTACTAAGTAAAAAGAAAAAAACAATGAGTAATATTATGATTATGTACAGAAAATATTGAGACAACTAAAAAACCAGCACTCAGTTAAAGGAGGGCCGTTAATTTCTCAAGTCCGCACAGCACGGTCATTCTGTTAATAATACTCTCTTAGCTGACAGTAAGTGGCCCTCAGGATATTGCTGTATTAAAGAGGAAAAGTGATGTGGAAGAAATTTCTTCCATGGGACAGCTTCTTTTCATTATTCCTCTAATTCACATTTTTATGAATGTCTTTGAAAATATTCAACCACTCGTTACAGACAATGAACATTCTGTCTCTGCCGAGTATTTTTCCCTCGGCCTGAAAAACGCTCTTTCCTGTCATTTCAGACGTATCTCTGACTGTACGGGAGGGACCCTGAAACATGTGACCTTTTCTCATGCTGTTTATCTCCAGGAATAACAGAAAACTGATTAAACATAATCAAACACACACAAAACTGCTCGTTTTTGTAGTCTGAAACAGGCACATTTCCCTCATATGCTTCAAGGAAACAAATTTAATTGAATGTAACTATTTAAAACATATGCCAAGCTTATTGAGCAAGACTGGGTTTGCCAGACCACAGTGTCTTTGAGAGATACACATTCCTGAAACAGAAAGCAATTCGATAAAGAGATACTTGTGATCATCAGAATGTAGTGATGACGTACCATTTGCTTGGGGGCAGTAATTACGTAAGCATGTTTTATGACACCAGTATCTTACTTTCAAGAATTAATCCTCTGATTTCCCTCAAAAAACATAAATATTTACAAGCCAGAAAGCCCTAGTAAAAATAATTCACTAATCTGGGCATTGGAATATTTTCATTCATAGTTCTAATTTGAGTTTAGCTATATGTCATCCAATTTATCAGAATTAGCATTTCTCCCAAAATGCTTGCTGTTGCATGCATTTGTTTAATGGACTCTCCAGAAGGCTTTGCCAAACTCTAAACGTTCCATCATGCATTTATTCACTAGTTATCAAGCAACGTATGAATAATTTAACATTTTCCTGTATTCTACTATCAGATGGATCTATAATGTCTCTAAGTTTCTTTCTTCTTTGACTATAATTTTTCCACTCAAAAAAAAAGTTTCTCTATTGTTTTAAGTTCACATTTTTAAAAATATTAACTTAGCTGCCAAATAAATCATCTTCCACATAAAAGGGCAGAGTGACTAGCGTCACTGCTGAATTTGAGAAAGCAGCTTGAGCCAAAACGTGTCAAATTGCCATTTCTTTTCCATGTAAGTGCCGTGTCATAGTCGGTGCGGCGCGGACACAAGAAGTCTGAAAGCGTGTGCAGACGGGCTGATGGTTAAGGTGAACATACTGACTCAGCTCACCTCCAAAGGGTAAGACCAGGAAGAGGGCGCACAGACACAGAATGGGACAGACATCTATAGAGGGTAGGAGGCATAAACAATGACCACAGCTGTCCCCTTGGTGACTTGCACAGCACACATGGAAGGATCGGCCCTGGGAAAAATGCTTAAGTAGATTCATTCTTCAGCAAACCACCAGCAAGCCTTACTTCTTTTCTGTATTTCCTTTAAGGCTATTCATATCACCCTCTCTTCCCACCCGGGCACAGAAAGTCCCCTGTATCCCTGCAGGAGAATGTCAGGAACACCCACAGTCTCATGGATTTATCTGCCTCCCCCATAAGGCCATACATTCCTGGGGGACAGAGACTGTTTCAACCCAGAACCCATTCATGGGATTTGGCTCAATAAACATTTGTTCAATTAAACTAACTGTGCCCCAAACTTTTCTAGGCTATTTCCCCATCACAGGTGGGCTGCTCTGTGTCCCACTTCCTTAGGGACTTCTCAGGAGACAGCAGCTCTGACAATCAATCAGAGGAATTTATGAGTGGATGTGAATATTTTGCTGTTGCTTATGCTTTTTTAGCCTCAGTTTTCTTAACTAAATATTTGCCTACATACCTCACCGTGAAATACGAGAGCGCACTACAATAGTACTATCTAAACCTGAGAACATATTCTGAGCTCAATTTTATTGTTAACAAGCTGGATTTCTGGCCTCAAATGTAGACCTTTTCATTTGGGTGTCACTATGTCAAGACAGTTAATGATCTTAACAGAGATAAATTCATTCCTTACGTTAAATTAACTTCTCCAGGCATGGCCTAGCTGCTAGCAGGACTGGATACATGAATCGACCTCTACACTTTCTAGAAATGGCCTACTTCCAAGAATAAAAATATTCCCAGCTAAACTAGATGGAGAGTTTCCTCTTTTTAGAAATACACTGATTTTTACTTGAATTTTTTTTCTACCTTTTACTGGCCCTTCCTGCTCTAGGCAGCGTCTACATGTCCGAGTGGCCTGGCTCGAGCCGCCTCAGGTCACAGCCTCTCTCGGGCTTCCTCTTCCGTTGTGTGGCTTTCCATCTCATCTGGAATGTGACTCCCAGATGTGAAGCTCCAGCTTGTACGTTCCCCCCAAGCTCTGGGCCTCTGCCTCCTCTCTGAGCCACTGCTGTCTATCTGGACTTTACTGTGTTGCTCCTCCAAGCCATCCCCCAAACTGCAGTGGCTGCGATAGTTTGAAAACACTCATCTGCTATCACTCCCACCCTCGAAAGAGGACTTCCAATTGCTCTTAAGAAAAATCCCTATGGTGACCGCAGAGCCCTACCTGTTCAGCCCCGCCCCTAGCTCTGTGCCCCGATGCTGCCTCTCACTCGGGTCACACTGGCCTCCCCTCTGTCCTCCCAGCGAGCAGAGCCAGAGGCCCAGCCCGCCTTGCTCTGCTTCCCCTGGCCAAATCCCAGCTTAGATGCATCTTCCTTGAAGGGACTTCCTAGCACCCCACCGCACCTCCAGCTTAGACTCAGGCCCCTTCTCACTGACATCTAAGCATTGTGGACCTGTCCTTTTCGGCCTCATACAATTGTCATTATTGGAGAGCAGGGCTGTGACTGCAGGGTTCTGGGCTGGTCCCCTGGAGGCAGCTCAGTGGCGGCTGCAGGGGTGTCCAGGGCAGGTGTGCTGGGGACTGCTCACTGCCATTCCGGCCTTCGCCTTGCGTGTCTGCCTGCACTGCTCAGGCTGCGGAGCTCAAACTTACGTTCCTCAGACTTCCTTGCCACTAGTGATCTGGATTCGGAACCAAGATTCCCCACCCTCCAGGCTCAATCCCCTTTTCAGCATTCACAAAGACTCCCTGGGCCACTGTTAATACCCACTAGTACATTTAATGTCTTACCATCCAAATCAGCTCCAGAAGATGCTGTTTTCTGTAACCGAACCCTGACTGATACAGTGCTCAATATGTGTTAGATAACCACTAATTAATATTCATGAGTGAATTTATAAACTACACACTTGACAATTTTTAATTTTTAACTGTCCACGTTGGCAGAGCAGTGGTGTCGGTGGTTTATAGTAAACCACTGAACTGTGCTATTTTAGGGGATCAACACTGTGGTTATAGTAAATCTAAGATATAACTGAAATCCGAAAGCTTAAGTATCTATGATAAAAATCGTCAAGCATATTATTTCACGAGTTGAAGGTAACATTTGCTTTTAAAGGAGTCAAATGTGTATTAAAACTAAAAATCAAAAGTCTTTCACGATAGGATAAATTCGTGGTCTTATAACTCAGGTTATACTTAATGTGTCACAGGGAAATGGAAAATGATATCTGCTCAATGAACAATACACAAATAATTCCCAACTGAAAATGTTACACCTTGCTCTAGCACAGTGCTCCTTCACAATGTTTATGACAAAGGGCCATCCCCGGGGGCATGAATCATACCGTAAGTTAAGTTCAAAGCCACGCCAAGGACACATCTAAGAGGGAAAATAGTTTTAAAGAACAGATAAGGAAGAATATATGGAAAAGGAGGGAAACCCCTCCTGTCTTATCTGAGATGGGGGGCCGGGGTGGCTCATGGGAGATAAGGAAATGAGGGAGGCAGCGTGTGACAGCAAAGACAAGCCACTTCCTTCCCCTGTCCTCTGTTGCCTTTTACCTAGCCCTGCTGCGGGGATTCGCTGAGACCTTCGGCCAGTTTACTCTCAAACTTCTAAATCCCTTTGTCTGCATTACGCAGGCTGGTCTTGCTGGGGGAGGTGAACTGTTAGCAAAACAGGCTCACCACCCACCCATCTCAACCTTCCTTCAAATGATCAGATTCAGCAGATGTACACTGGAATGCTGGGACGAGGCGGGCCTGGCTTTCCCAGCTGCTAACCCGTGGGTTCCGGAATTGCTGGGGACGAACGTGCGTAGCGCGGTGGACGCCTCCCCAGTCTGCCTGAGGAAGGTGCTCTCAGCCGGTGCTCTGGGGTTTCTGTAATTGCTCTATCCATCCCACACTCCTAAAGTTGGCGGAGACCGTGGCGAAGGTCTGTATTCGGAATGACTGGCAATCTGGAGGTCAGTGTTGATGCCGAGACGATTCAGCTGCTGTCTCTACAGTGCCCGTGCATTTCGTCAACAGTGGCTTTTTGGCGAGTGCAGCAGTGTCCCAGCTTGCCCGGGGTGCAGATTTAACAAACAGAAGAAAGCAGACCCTGCAGCGAGGGTTCTGCAATGGCAAGCGACTCTGCTGGCTGCAGATGCCCAAGGCCATTAATAGTTCCAATTTAATTCTGAAAAACAGATGTTCCGGTAAATTTTTTGGGAAAATTTAATAATTATTTCCAAAAATACCATGAAAATGCTCTTCAGGGAGGAATTATTTTATTTCCTCAAGGTCTGTTGGTCAGTCACTCACTCACTCGGCACTTACTGAACTTCCCCTTAGGAGGAAATCAGAGCTCTCACTTTCCCAGCATTTACTTTACGAGGAGGAAAAAAATGTGCAAAGATAGATACTTAGAGGAGACAAATGACCCAAATTGTAAAGTGTGAAAAATTAAAAAATTAGAGAATCCCAGAAACAACTACACCTGTGAAAGGCGTTCTTAACAAGGACTAAGATTTCAGAATCAAAAAAGGCAGCAGGAGAGAAGGTGGTTAACCAGACTGAACAGTACTAGTTTAATTGTCTCCAAGAATCAAAGTCTTCAGAGATGGGTGAGTTTTCAAGCAATACAAGGGTGGTCATGTGTGCAACTCCCAAGGAAGGACCTGGTGCTATACTGCCGGTTATGGTGAAGAACCTCTGAGAGCCGGATCTGGAATCAGAAGACCTGGGCAGATGACATATATATAATTCTGGGCAAATTAAAACCTCTCGGCTTTCTCCTTGCACTTTTAACCAGGGATGATGATATTGTCTGGCTCTATCACAAGGCTCTATCATGTGGCAAATGAGATATGAGAGAGTGCTTCGAAAACTGCAAAAGACTCTGCCTGTGAAATTTCAAATAAAAGAAAGTAAAACAGGAAGCCTATGGCAAAAGTGGGCTTGGGGCTTCGCAGGAGGAAATGCAGGGGACAGAAATGAGCTGACTAAGGAAACCCTGCCCCCAGTAAAGGGAGGAGGAGGGAGGTGTGCATGATAAATGGACAGAGGCCCTGGGGTACCACCAGGTGGAAAACAAAACAAATTGACCTGCTTTGAGAAGGTCTCAAGATTTTTAAGGAAATCAAAGTTCCTAAACCAATGCAATAGGCCTGTGTGTGCAGATGCGGATGGGATCTTCTGGGCCGGAGCCCTTGCAGGAGGTGGAGACCCCTTCTTTGTGACTGCTGCCCGGCCCTCCAGAACTGTGCTAACTTACGCTGCTTCTCTGCATAAGCCTGACACCCCAGGTTTCAAATGCCGTCTCCTGATTTAGCCAGTTCACAGCTGTGCGGTCTTTTTTATTTGTTTTCAAATTACAGGCAAGTATAAAGAACAGAGGCAACCGCATCTCTTTTTGATGTATTTCCTTCTAGGCTTTTGTGTTCTAGGTAGTCAGCAGATGGCATATCGTAAATAATTCCACAGCTTAGTTTTTCTCATTTAAAAACTCTTCAAAATATTTTAATGACGAGGTGCACAAGAGCTACCTATTGAAAACATTCTAACATGCATCTGTACCATAAGTCACTTCTTTACTCATTTATTAACTGTGCATGAACCACTCCCCAGCTTTTTCAGCCTGTCTGCCCACCATTTGTTCAAGAGCTGAGTTTCTCAGTTCCTGTGTCAGCCTTTAGGGTGGGGTCTCTTGTGTAGTGTTGCATTGCTGTTCCGCTGGAGGGTCACAGAGGGCTGCAGTGCACATCAATACTGACACCAGGCATTCCCTCTTAGCATCTTGGGAGAGTCAAACCAAGAATCCCACCCAGGCGTAAGGGCCAAGTTCGCGTTCATCTACTCTCTGAAGCTTTAATATCTCAGTGACTCCAGCCCTTGCCCCTGTCCTCTCAACTCCCATAGCACATTTAATGAAATAATATACAATTACTCCTAAGTGTTTGATGTCATGTTGATTTTTCCTCTTGGATTAGTCCTGTCTCCTTGTGATGGACACCACTGTCCCTGCTGTTCAGCAACTACTAGGCTTATTCTGGTAACAGTTTCCTGTGTTCTTACCTGGGGTACCGGCCACTCTCTGATTCCCAGCCCAGCTCTGGAAGTGGGACAGGTAAACTGTGCCCAGGAAATAAGTACTTCCTGTTCCCCTGGACATGGCAACTGCTTCAGGGACAGACACATGACCCAATTTGGGCCAGGGACAGTCAGAAGCAAGACTTTTATTCACACTGTTAGGGGAAGAGATGCTTTCATGTTGGTCTCAGCGATGAAAACCGTGAGGTTGGACTGTTGAGGAAGCACTAAGTTCTCTTTCTGATTAAGACGGTTTGACCTATTTTCTGTTACTTGTGAAACTGATTTAAAAAATAGAGTCCTAAATGATTTGCCAATCAGATTCTAAACTCCCTGAGCTTCATGAAGTGTCCCCTGGTTCCCATCAGTGACAAGAACAGTGTTCATCACGTAACGTGCACCTGGGGTCCAGGGCCATGTTTCATTTTGTTTGTATCTGTCCCAATACCCAATACTGTGATGGACACATCAAACATCTGTTGGTCACTTTGCAGAGCTCAGGCCTCCAACTGGCACAAAACACTCTCAGAAGCGACAGCCGCATCACACCTACTGGTGGAGACCACACTGTTGGCAATGCAATTTTCCTCTCCTCTGCCATGGAATGCCTTCACCTCTGGGCATCCGCAGAGAATAGCTGGGAATAATCCCAAACCTCTTAGGGTAATGAAAATTTTTAGGCACAAAGCAGCCGTCTCCCATCAGCACCTCTGTATTTCAAGGGACTAATATTTGACTTTTCAAGGAACTTCTTAAATTTTATTTTTGACTTTTGTGGGTCTATAACAATTCCTCAAAGAGCAAGTTCAGATTTTTCTATTCACCTAAAGGATCTCTAAAAGGATGTCTTTAATCTCCCTATTCCAAAGCAAAGAAAAAGACAGACTGCTTTGACAAGAAAAAAATAGGCTAAAACCAATTTGATTCTATATTGGTAAACATAATATCTTTGCCTAAATATAAATGTCTTCTAAAAGAATAAGCCCCACCAAAGAAAACAAGGACCTGATGTCATAGCTTCAATTCTGGAAATGTTTTCTAACATGTGACTCTTAGAAAGGTAGGAAGTACAGCCGGCATGGCCACCTGAAAAGCTTAAACCCATCTTTCCCAGGCATAGGATGAGAAACAGTAGATGGGCATATTGTTATTAACAATAACAATTTTTTAAATGAGTGCATGTTAAATTTCAGATTCAGTATCTTTTTTTTTTTTTTCTGGATAAAAGCTAGCACTATTGTGAAATCATTTTTCAGCTGGACTTAGAAATCGGGACTTAACCTATTTTTTTGGGCTACAAACTCTACTGAGGTCACTACTACAGAAATATGTGGCTCCAGAAGGACAAACAGGAAAAGAAACGTGTAATTTTTTTCTAAGCAATCAGCTATGAATAAAATGCAAAAATACTTTACTCACCCCACAGGGAAAATGTTTTCTAAAAATTTCCCTTGTTGATCTTCTCAGAATTAGACATTGGAAGGGTTTGCTCTACTTTGAACATGTGGCAACAAAATGTCAAGTCGTGATATCAATCATTTTGGAAAAATACCGCTAATTAGAAAATGTAACAGTTACAAAAAACAACTAAAAGTGTTGAATGCGACACACTGAGATGGAAGAAATACTTAGATAGCAAAGTTATCCCTGGAAAGAACTGAAACGCTTTGCAAAATACTATCTCTATCACTTCAGTTACATGTATTGGTGGAGAAACCAACCACAGTATGTTCATGCTTTACATAACTATAGAAATCTTAGAACTTTAAAAAAAATACCTGTTAAACTGATATAAATAAATGAAAAAGGAAGGATAACAGGTTTAAACTACCAAAAGGCCAAAATATAGACAAAGTGAATTCAAAAACCATAATTAGAAGAAATTGCATACCTCTTACAGAAAAAAAATAATAATAAGATTCTTTGACTAGATTTTTACCAAATCTCCACTATCTCGTCATTCCACTGGGATTATATAGTTGATATGCAGCAAAAGATCCCATAGGAATGAGAATGACCACATACCCCTCTTTAACAAACTCGAAGCAGTTATCCTAAGCCCAGTAATACCATAGGCAAGGCATTTTACATATATTATCTCATAAAAGTAGGCAGAAAAATTCCATTTGTAAGTATGAATTTTTGTGTCCATTTTAAAGAAGAGAAACTGAGTTTAGAAAAGTTAAATAACTCACCCAAGGTCACAAGCTCATACTTAATTCCACAAATACTGAACAACAAAGTCCAGCTTTTCACATCTTTTTGAAAAGGGCTCCATAATATCCCTGAGCCAATCTCCAGGCTCCCTGGTGCAGCCCTCCACTGTGGAAAGTCCGCCCACCAGAATCTGAGTAATCTGGACTCTGTCCTGGCTCTGCCGCTGGTAACCCTGGACAAACCACCACCCCTGGGCCTCAGCTTCCTCCCCACAACATGAAGCGGGTGCACTGAGTGGGTCCTCGCTCCTTCTAACAGCTGGATTCAATGGAAAAATCTAGCTATACTCAGTTTTCAAAGATTTCCTTTTTCTTTTCCTAAGCACATACCAACCAATATACTTGTAACACATCTTATTAGCCACAAAATAATTCAAGCACCGTTACAACTAAATAGACAAAAGGCTTTCAATAGCCAAAAAGGGCAGACCTATTAGGGATCTTTCTAGAGGCTGTTTTCAGGGTGATGCGAATTGAGGTAGAGGTGGTTATCTTTAGTTTAGCTTAAACGTCAGGTCTTATGAAGCTTTCCCTCCCAGCCTACGTGCCTCCCACCCGCAGCAGAACTCTCAGTCCCTCCTGACTGCAAGATACAGACTTTGCATCCTTAACGCCCCACACACCCTTTAATGATTGTTTCCAGTACCTCCTATCTTGCTAGATGTGAGTTCCTGGTGGACACAAACACCATCTCACCCCTATATCAATGCCTGGCACATAATCAGTGTTCAATAAATGTTTACTGAATCCAGAATTTTCTTTCTTTGAAAGGCAGGCAGGAAAGAAGAATCTAGGTGATCCATGTGCTTTGTGACTCACAGGATCCCATTAAACACATACCAAGTACAGGCCTATCTCATTTTGCACAAAAGACGTGTTCCTGAGAGGTAAGAGGTTTATCAATTGATTCATCTTGCCAGTATTTTCCAAGAATTGAACCTTAATTTCAAATGTGCCCTTTCCTTATATTTTTCTTTAATAATCTGTATACCCTCCTACCTCCTGACATCAATGAATACTTCAATATACTATACCCTTGTAACTCAAGAAAATTCACAGGACTTTTTTAAAGCTAAAAACTGTGTGTGTGATACAATGGTGGATACCTGTCATTATACATCTGTCAAAACCACAGAACACATAACACCGAGAGTGAACTCCAAGGTACGTTACAGACTTTGCGTGATAACGATGCATCAATGTAGCCTCCTTAATTGCAACAAATGTGCCACTCTAGCACAGGGACATCAACAGTGAGGAACGTCGCGCCTGTGTGGGGACAAGGGGTATATGAGAACTCTCCGTGCTTTCTGCTCGGTTTTGCCGTGGACCTAAAAGCGCTCTAAAAAATAAAGTTGATTAAAAAAAAAAAAGTGTCTGAAACCTGAACACCACCACAGTTAATGTACATCGTTAAAGAGGTGAGTGGTTTCACTATTTCATTCATCCTTACAGTTGCCAATCACAAAAATCATTATTATCTGTGAGTGCCTAAAAATTGATCAGGTGGAGTTTGCCCGTGAAAGATACATATTTATCTTCTAAATGCATCCCGTTTTGAATTCTGACTTGTGTACGTTGGGCTACACCTGTCCGTACAGATGCTTTTCTTATAGGAGAACAAAGACAGGAAACATTACCTGTTCTGAAGTCAAGCCATGGAACCAGTGGGGCGCTGTCTCCTTACAGGGTCAGAAGTGAATTCGCAGCCCCCAGGCTGTCCAGCCCCTTCCCCCACCAGCTGCTCCCCTGCGAGACCCCACTGCCCTATTCCCCTCGGCAGTGCTATGTTCATGCCTCGTCCTCATGGCATGGTCTAAGTAGGCGAATGCTTTTCAGTTAAACTATAAGCTCCTTGAGGGCAAGGGACTTGCTTTTCATTCCCCTGATACCTGGTATGTAGTATGTATGTACCCAACAGATGTTGTTTGGATGAGTCACTCAGAGAACGA
>RJWJ010021449.1:0-27861 GCA_004363605.1 Indri indri
TTAACTGTTTTATTTCATACAATTTTGAGCTATTGAGGCATGACTTTAATAATAAAAGTTAGAATTTTAAAAAATCTACTTGAACAAAGAGACATGAAGTTTTAATATTTCCAGTAAAATATAAATATCTTGTAAAGAAAAAGAGTTCATGTAGGAATGTGCTCTGTGTTCATTAAATTCATTGTTTATATATACAGGCTGCTAGAAAGCATGGCTGTCCCCTGCAAGCTGCACTCATCTCTCTTGTTTATATTTTTTAATTTACTTGTTTTAGAAAGTACAAAGATGAGCTTAAGCCAATTTTTCTAAATGTCAAATTTCTTGAATTAGTGAAGTTTTTTTAACCAATGCTAAGAGTAACAGAAGTGAATATATTTTTCAATTTTCCAAACCATATGTTGACAAAAGAGAGTTCATACTGTGGTGCCTGAAGTTTCGTAGTGTTTTTGTCAATTATTTGTTTTGCTTTGCTTTTAAGAGAGCATTTCTGAAATGTCTAGTGTATAAAAATATTTAAAAACTCTTCTGTACATCTCAATTTTTGTTATGACTTGAAGTTGGATGACAATGTTGAATTCTTTAAGTTAGGCTGGCTGCTATGATTTATTCCTAAAAGCCAGAAATATAGAAAACACAGTAGGCAGTGTTCTCATGGTCTGGGTTATATGAACATGACAGTTGATAAACTTACTTGGTGACATGAAACCAATAAGCTGGTCATGAGACTGAGGAAAGAAGTTTGGAGAGAAGGGGGCAAAATATACCTGTATCCATACTGGAGACCTAAAGTGATTAATGTGTTGATCACTCGATAGTTTGACGTATCCAAACCTCCTTTGTCCCAGGAATAATAAAATCAAAGTTCTAATTATCAACTTCCTCCCTCTACTCTCCAACACAGACATATCTATGTACACTCACACATTAAAAAAAAAATCCAACTGATTTGGTCAGACACACCGAAAACTAGTCAATAAATTAGAATAATAAAACCTCGTATTTTTAAACTAGTTTCATAGTGAACAACAAAGAGGGTTATGGCAATATTTCCAAACCCTTCTCTGGAGTCTATTTTTTTACCCATGTTGCAAATAGGTTAGGAGTGCCCATTTGTAGAATGAGGATGACAATAAGAGTTACCACATAGGGTGGTTGTAAGAATGAAATCGAACTATCCAATGCGTGATTTAGCACCGAAGCTGCCTAGCTTCTAGGACATGCGTAGTCACTATTATCTGTTGCTCTTATTTCAGGCAGAGAGAACAGGAAAAGCAAAGGTGTAGAGACATGAAAAAACCTAGCATGTTTTGGGGAAACATTAAGACGTCCAGCATGCCTGAAATACAAAAATTGCTGAGGAGGCAGAGAAAATAAAAAGGATGAAGTAAGAGATGTAAATATAGATTACATCCTTAAGTGCCTTTACCTAAAGGGTTATAAAAGTAGGTGTCATGCCTACGATGAAGACATTGGGAACAAGGACAGACAGCAGTTTTAAGGCTACGGCAGAGGTTCAACAGAGAGATGAGAATCTGAATAGACTATGGCAGTGGGCATGACAGAGAATGGATAGATTCCAGAAATCTCTTTCCTCTACTTGAAAAAATTATTTATCTTGTTATGTCAATTGAGGTTGTGACAACCAGCTTCCAAGACAGTCTGGATCTCTGCCTGCTGCTATTCACAGCCCCTCCTATATTGTATCAAGATTGATCCTGTGTGACCAACAAACTGTGGCAGAAGTAATGGTTTGTAACTTTCGAATCTAGGTCCTAAAAGACTCGGTCCAGTGGATATCAGCCCACCATGTTAGGAAGACACTCACGCAGCCTGGCTAGCAGCCCATTTGCAGAGGAAATGAGACCTCCTACCAACAGCCAATACCAACTTGATCGTCCTGTGAGTGAATCACCCTAGAAACACACCCTCTAGCCCCAATCGAGCCTTTAGCTATCTGTAACCCTGGCTGACTTGTTGACAGCAACTTTATGAGACACCCCAAGCCAGAACCACCCAACAAGGATCCTTCTGAATTCCTGACCCATAGAAACTGTGCACAGTTAGTCATGTTTATTGTTTGTTTTAAGCCACTAAGTTTTGGGGTCATTTATTACAAAGTAACAGTAAACTAACACAGTTTATCTCATCTGCACCTAGACTTCTCAAGTTAGAGTCTAAGACTCCCATCTCCTTGTGCACAGGCCTTGTGTAATTTTAGCCCCTTAAGTGTGGATGGAATCTGTGATGTGATAGAATACCACTCCCTTGATTCTGTTGCTTTACATGGCAAAAGAAATTCTGCAGATATAATTAAGGTTACTAACCAGCTGACTTTGAAATAATTAAAAGGGCTATTCTGATGATGGCCTGATCTAATCACATGAAACCTTTAAATCTGGGTCTAGCAGTCAGAGACAAAGGAAGTCAAAGATTCCAAGCAGTAGGGAAATTCTTCTGCTGGCCTTGAAGGAGCAAACTGCCGTATTTTGAGGAAGGCTACATGGCACAGAATGGCAGGTGGCCTCTAGGAACCCCAGTCTGTCAGTCACAAGTAACTGAATTCTGCCCAAAACTCGGAAGAGAACCCCAGCTCCACATGAGGACTGCAATCGTGGCTAACACGTTGATTTCAGCCTGTGAGTTCCTGTGCTAAGAACCCAACTACGCGTTCCCCGTACTTTTGACTTAAGGAACTGTGAGATAATAAATGGGTGTTATTTTAAGCTGCTAAATTGTGTATTATTTGTTACACAGTAATAGAAAACTAATACACCTGGCTTAGAGCATGACATCTTGGACTTTGAGCTGATGTCATAATAGAATGAGATTCTTGGGGACCACGAAATGGGGCGAGTGTATTTTACATGTGAGAAGTAAGTGAATCATTGAGGGCCAGAGAGCAGACTGCTTCACTGGTACCCAGCCTCCAAGACAAGACCCAACAATCCTCCTTGTCTCTTGGAATTCACTCTTTTATGTAGTCCCCTCCTCTCTCACATTGAGTAGGGCTGGCCTGTGTGAAAAGGGGATATTTTGGAAGTGGCATTGTGTGACTTTTAAGGCTATATTGTAAAAGACAATGTGGCTTCCACCTTAATCTCTCGTGGATCACTCATACTTTGTGAAACAGCCTCCATATCATGAGGATGCTTAAGCTGTCCTGTGGAGAAGAGCACCTGGCAAAGAACTGAAGCCTCCTGACAGTAGCCAGAAGCAATGTGTCAGCCATGTGAGGGAGCCATCTTGGAAGAGGATCTTCCAGCTCCTGGCAAGTCTTCAGATGAATGCAGTCCTGGAGGATATAACTGCAGTATCATGAGGGAGACCGAGCTAGAACCACCCAGCTATGTGTCTCTCAAATTACTCCTGACCCACACAACCTGTGGGCATAAAAAAACTTTATTGTTGTTTTAAGCTGCTAAGTTTTGGGTGTATGCAGTAATAGGTAACTAATTAAGAGGTGTTCAGGATAGTTTCTAAAGATTGATGTCTCTCTCTCTAGGTTATAGTGAACAGTTTGCAACAAAAAAAAGAGAAAGGGGAAAAAAAAGAGTTGTTCAGAAGTATTTAAGGGGAGGTTTCCAGACAAGTACAGGTTAAATCTGTGGTCCTTATTCCCCTGGTTAATAGATAATATGTCACTGATGAAAAAAAGTGATAGCTAAAGACAAAAGACTTTGACAACTGGACCAGACGAAAAGATTAGTAAGAGTTCTCTCCCCTGGCTCTTCTCCTTAACACCTTGATCATCTTTAACACTCCCTTAACACCTTTCTTTATATGTCTTGCACAAAATGATCGGCAAAATACAAGAAAAATCCTTTTGGACCAAATGATAGCAACGTAGAAACACATGCCTCTTAGACACAATAAAAATCATGATATGAAGGACTCCTTTGTACTGCAGAACTGTGACTGTGTTCTAGTATGAGGAATTTAAACGCTACATGGGAGTGTAACTTGAATTCACTGCTAATTTTTCACACAATTTCAAGACTAATGCTTGTAAAATATTTAGATTGGAAATATACAGGTCAAATCAATATGCAATTCGAGGTTGAAAATAAGCAAATGAGTTTAGAAGGGAATCTTAAAAGTAGTCTGCTTTTCATTATAAAAATTATAAATGCTTACTTTAAAAATTTTAAAATAAAAAAGTAAATAAGAAAAATTTACCCATAATCCCCATACTTAGAACTAATTACTCTTAACAGTTTTCTATGCATGTGTTGTAAAATTAAATTATTCCTTCCATTAACATGTTCTATTTTTCATTTAACTAGCATTAATAAAATAATTTCCCTGTGCTGCTAAAATTATTTTTAAGCTATATCTAACAGCTTCTTTTAACAAGTGATCATATGTATGTATAACTCCGACCATGAGAACATTGCCTAAATACTATGTTTTCTATATTACTTGTTTTTAGCAATAAATTGTGGCACCCAGACTAACTGAAAGAATCCAACAATGCCATCCAACTTCAAATCATAAAAAATTGAAATTTACAGGATAATTTTTAAACATTTTTAAGCATAAAAATAAAACATTTTAAGCATAAATGTTTAAAAATAAACATTTTAGTGCATCTAAACATCTAGTGCAAAAAAGTGTATGCTCAATGCTAAAATCAAGGAGGCAGGGCAGAAGCAGATAAAAACTTGAGAAAAAATAACCCTACAATTCAGGAATTAATATTCACATTTAGTGTATTGTGTTCCAATCTTTAAAAATATACATATTACACATTTTCACATATATTAACATAATGATATGCTATGTATACTTTGTTTTGCTCTTTTTTGAGTTACCAAAATAATGAAAATATGTTTCAATAAAAAAATTGTTTATAACATGATTTAATGGATTCATAGTATTCTATCATCTAGACAAAATTTATGTATTCATGAATAGTTCCTATTTAGTATAGTTTGGTTATTTAATGAAAATTTTGAACATGTATCATTTTGAATTTAGATTATTTCCTTAAGATAAATTCTCAGAAGTATAATTATTGAGTGAAAAATGTATAAGCATTAAACAAATTTAAAGTAATAGATATAGCTAAAGAATTTTCAATAAATAACATAGCAATTTACATATTGATCAAGAGTGAAAAGGAGATCCTTTTCTCCTTCACTGTGACAACACAGTATATGAACACTTTCTCATTTTTAGACCAATATGATAGATTGAAAATGGTATCTTTGTTGTTTTCATTTGCATTTCTCTTATGAGTAGTAAAATCAATTTTTTTCATGTTTACTTGACATATTTATTTTTGTATGTATCCACTTATTAATGTCTTGTGCCATTTAAAATCACTGTTCTTTTATTGTCTTGTAAGAGCTGTTTATATATTAAAGGTACCAACACTTTGTCTATGCATATTTTTTTAATTTGTAATTTTCTTTTTAATTATCTTTATTCACTTTCAAGTAAATTAAATTCTAAAACATTTATATATTTAGATATATCAATATTTTTCCTCATGATTTCTTCCTTTGAAGTTGTCCTTAGAGCAAATTATCACAAACATCTAAGATTAGAGCAAATTATCACAAACATCTAAGATTATATAAGCATTCAGGATATTTTCCTCTGGATTTATGTGGATTTCATTTTTATAGTCAGTTCTTTAAAAATCTATATCTGAACTTTATCTTGAAGTAATATGTGAGACTGGGATTTAACTTTGCCCCTGAAGTGTTTTCTAAAAGTAAATGCATTGCAGAATTAATATACAGTCATCACAGATAATAGAGGCAAGTTTAAAAAATGCACACTACAATTCAAGCTATTAACATTTTGTTCCCTCTCTCTCCCCACTCGATCTCTCTTATTGTCTTACTTCATGTGTGTTAGTGGGAGGTAGTGCTGTCATGTATTCCGGGCACTGAACACAGCAGTTTTATCTGTTTATATATTTAATTATTAAACTGGACTTGAGAGGTAGAAATTATTCCTTCTGTTTCGAAGATGAGGAAGGAGGGACCTGAGAGATCAGAGTGCTGGAGATTATAGAGCTCGGAGCCTGACAAATTTGAATGCGTAAAAAAGTTCCTAGAAATCTTGATAAAATGCAGACTCTGATTCAGTAAGTCCAGGAGGGGGCCTGAGCTTCTCCCTTTTAACCAGACAAAGCTGATGCTGCTGGTCCTTGGACCGTACTTTGAGTAGCAAAGACAAAGATGACAATGAAACAGTAGAATTTGGTATATACCTAGATTTTTAGACTTCTGTTTTCTTCCATACTATTATGCATCCTCTGGCTGCTGTCAGCACACAGGTGTGCTTGTCCTTCTAACAAGGTTCCAACCTAAAACAAAGTCAATTTCTCAAGCCTCGCCTTCTTTTTATAAGGATAAACATAGTAACAAATACTTCAAAAATTTGAAAGTAATAAAAATAAATTTAAAAGAAAAGATACAAGAATGTATGCCACACACATAAAAAATTCCAAACAAACTTCCCAAGGGAACATTTGGAAAGCCATTACTAAAATTAATTTTTACAGATGACCAGAGAATTATATTCCAAAGAATAACCAAAAGGGTGGGAACCTCCATAGTTCATACTTTAAAATCTACCCATTCTTTAAATAGAGAACATTCACAATTATTGTTAGGGCCAATGCCTATTGTGGATGTTCTTGAAATGAGAATATTCTACTCTCATAATTTTACATCCTCGATGTATTCTTAGGAGACAGGAAGAAGAAATTATCGCCATTCAGTATGACACTAACATTTTTTTTGATACCAAGTCTCAAACGAAGGGCATTTCTTTCACACAAATACATTTTTTTGATTCATCTAATTATTATATTTTCAGAAGACTTAATTTGAACTTGATAAAAATAATTATTTTAAACCATGAGTCAAGTTTTCTAGGCTATTACCCTTGGAGTGAACAAGAATTATATGTGATTCAGGCAATTTTTTTCTGATTTGTTCACTAAAATATGACAACCGCAGGACATATTATAGCTTAGGACTAGAGGATCAAATGAGAATTATCCTTCAAAAATGAGACTGCAATCCAGCAGGGAAGGTGGATTGAACTTAGAGCTCATAATTCTACTTTAATACCACTATTTCCTAGTAATAGGCAAGGATCATAGCATTTTTAGCTGAAAGAAACCTTAGAGATCATTTAATTCACCCCTTGCTCTTGACAATGGCTTTGCGCTTGCTTTTATTTATCAAAGTGGAACATAAGTGATATCTATCTTTTGGCATTGGAATTCTACACACAGACATGTCTTTGCTCTTCCAGCTTACTGTGCCATTCTGATGTTCATACTTATAATACAGGTGAAGAAAAGACTGCTACAAGAGATTATTTCAGTGGAGGAGAAAGAAAGTCACGATTAAATGTCACATTAATCTGAAAAAAAAAATGTATTTCTGAAAGTACGTATTTTTCTCATCAATGAGCAGGACAGTTAAATGCATAAATCTCCCACACATCGATGGAAAAATAAATCTTGTAGTGATGAGTACATGAAAGATTTTTCTCTGAATAGTGGAAAAGACACAGTCATAGTAGCTGCAAGTAATTTTGTAATTGCCTTACTCTATTACTGATGTGGCACCTGCTCAATACACTGAGACCTTTTTCTATCATCACTGAATTTCACAGTCAATTTGCATAATGTGCCAAAGAAGAAAAATAATGGATCTGGCTGAAGTTTCAACTGAAGTAAATCATGGGGAAACAATGTAGAAGCAGGCTTCTCCCTAGAAGTATATTAAAATACAAGAGAAATCAACATGAAGTCTCAAAATGTTCATTTTCAAGTACTGAAATTGCATTTTTCTAAACTCCTACAAGAAATCTTGAATGCTTAGTCCTCTTTTAAAAATATTCTTTGAAAAAAGTACATTTCAAAGTAAATGAGTCTTAATGAGATTCCTTTTTTCTACAAGCTACCTACTTGGTAAAATGCTGAAGTACTTGTTTTTATTTACTAGGTAAACTCCTCAACATCATGGATTTGGGAATATGAGGAATGGGATGATGCACTGAGTTCAGTATTGTTCATGTCACATGCAAGAGCCTGGGTTGCCCAAACAATATCCTTATCCCCTGCCAGCTTCTAAATCTCATTCCCAAATTCAGAGCCAAGAAATGCCCAGCAAGGGAGCAACATCAGCAATCAGCCGAGCCTATGGGAAGTGTACTGCCTTGGGAATGACTGCTGAGGATGAAGACGCACATCTCCCCTCATGCCCGTACTTGATCAACCTGGATTTACACAGCATGCATTTGCCTAGAGCAGGGAACACCTGTAACCCGCCTCGTTGGAAGAAGAATACTTTGGTGTGTTTTCTGGGACATCACATTTATCTCTTTAAATGGTTTTTGGGTGATTAACTGGGGCCTTCCTAACTCCAGAGTAGTCATTCTTTATTCTTTTTTTCAAGACTCTAGCTCCCAGAATACATCAAAGGCTCTGATATTTTCAAAATATATGAAAAAGAATACTTGAATTTTTCCTCGCCTCAAATTTCATCTCTGAATATCACATGGGAGGGGTTATAAATAAATTATGACTAAAAACTACCAGGTTTATTTCCCTGATGAGTAAGTCCTTTTATGAATCAATATTTATTTTTGTGAACTATCGACTACTAACTTTAGACTAGTAATATTTTTGAAGATGGAACTCTTAAAGCCATTTCTCAGTGAATTTGATGCACCAATACATCTGTCAGCCAGACTCTGTTTCTAAGACTCCTAAAACTTATGCTGAGGGTCATAGGTAGGGAAGATCTAAAAGATCTACAAATATCAAATGAGACATCATTAACTAGACAACCAAAAGATCACAACTTAAGAAGATAAGGGAAGGAGGGAGAAAGAAAGGGAAGGAGGGAAGGAAGAAGGAGGAAGGAAGAAGGAAGGAGGGCAAGAGGCTGGTTTGCTTATATTTAGGACTCTTTCTATGCAAATACAGATATCTCAGGGGTTCTGAGTTTTTCTTCCCCTCATGATATAAAATAGGTGCATTTCATAGATACATGGATATCAGAGAAGTGAATGTTCTTACGCACTCATGCAGCTTTTGAGACTGACCTTGGCATTCCTGCTTGCTGCTGTCATAGTTGAACTCTGAACTATGGTGGTAATTTGCAGCAAAAGCACTGAAAGGCCTAGAAGTTCCCTCTATCTTACCTCTGTGGCAGAATGCATCATTTGGTCCCAACTCCCTACTCCTTATATCCACCTTCTTTGCCATGTCATTTTCCTGAACCCTCTCATCATGGTTGGGAGGACCTGCCTCACTGCTGTCTTTGCCCTCAGCCATGGGATGTTAGTAAATGTAATGAAAGAGACTTGAAAGAGTGCTTGTGTGTGTTGGGTTTGTTTTCTTCCACTTCTTCCATGTTCATGAGAGGAACACACCCAGGTAAGCCCATTGATCCCAGGAGAAAGATGAGAGAGAATGTGGAATAGAGCCACTCCCAGCATAGATGTGTGAATCTATCCAAAATTTACACAACTATCCACAGGGTAACATAGATTACCCGAACACCAACCAGCTGCCCCCCCCCCCGACTTTTAAAAATAATAAACAATTGTTAAAGCCACAGTAATAGCTAATTAATATATTGTCTTTTTGCCTTCATGGTAGAATCTAACAAAATTAGTCAATATCTTTCAAATTAGAGAGAAAATGGGTGCCCATCTTGAGACCTCTTGGCTCTTTATCAAGTATTCACTCAGATAAAACAACGAAAAGAAAGAATAAATTTTTTGCAAGAGTCTCACTAAGGCACTACTACACGCTGGTTGATAGTGATTGGAGGCTCCAGAACAAACATTATCCAAGAACTGGAATATTGGAATGTATACTTTGACAGTAAGCAATAATTGTTGTAAATTTATCAGTGTTGTTATCCATGAAGGCAATTAAAAGCATCTGTTTGTTTAAATTGGTAGCCATTATAATTTTTTTTTACTTTTTATAGCTATGTACGTTTATGTATTTATTTATTTTAATTTCAGCATATTACAGGGGTACAAATGTTTAGGTTACATGTATTGCCTTTGTCCCGCCTGAGTCAGAGCTTCAAGTGTGCCCTTCCACCAGAATGTGTGCACAGCACCCATTAGGTGTGGATATACCCATCCCCTCCTCCCCCCTCCCACCTACTCGACACTCGATGAATGTTACTACTATATGTGCACATAAGCATTGATTAATTAATACGAATTTGATGGTGAGGACATGTGGTGCTTGTTTTTCCATTCTTGTGATACTTCACTTGGCAGAATGGACTCTAGCTCTATCCAGGATAATATAAGAGATGCTAGATTATCATTGTTTTTTGTGGCTGAGTAGAACTCCATGGTATACATATACCACATTTTATTAATCCACACGTGTTTTGATGGGCACTTGGGTTGTTTCCACATCTTTGCAATTGTGAATTGTGCTGTTATAAACATTCAAGTGCAGGTGTCTTTTTTAAAGAATGTCTTTTGTTCTTTTGGGTAGATGCCCAGAAATGGGATTGCTGGATCAAATGGTAGTTCTACTTTTAGCTCTTTGAGGTATCTCCATATTACTTTCCACAGAGGTTGGACTAGTTTGTAGTCCCACCACCAGTGCATGAGTGTTCCTATCTCTCCACATCCACACCAACATTTACTGTTTGGGGACTTTTTGATAAAAGCCATTTTCACTGGAGTTAAATGATATCTCATTGTAGTTTTGATTTGCATTTCCCTGATGATTAAAGCTGTTGAACATTTTTTCATGTGATTGTTGGCCATCAGTCTTTCTTCTTTTGATTATTTTCTGTTCTTGTCCTTTGCCCTTTTTAATGAGGTTGTTTGATTTTTTCTCACTGATTTTCTTTTTAATGAGGTTGTTTGATTTTTTCTCACTGATTTTTCTGAGTTCTATATAGATTCTAGTTATCAGCCCTTTATCAGATGTGTAACATGGGAATATTTTCTCCCATTCTGTAGGTTGTCTGTTTGCTCTCATAATAGTTTCCTTGGTTGTGCAGAAGCTTTTTAATTTGATCAGGTCCCATTTACTTATTTTTGTTGTTGTTGTGATTGCCTTTGGGGTCTTGTTCATAAATTCTTTGCCTAGGCGAATGCCTGTGAGAGTTTTTCCAACATTTTCTTCTACAATTCTTTTTTTTTTTTTTTTTTTTTGAGACAGAGTCTCACTCTTTTGCCTGGGCTAGAGAGAGTGCCATGGCGTCAGCCTAGCTCACAGCAACCTCAAACTCCTGGGCTCAAGTGATCCTTCTGCCTCAGCCTCCCAAGTGGCTGGGACTACAGGTATGTGCCACCATGCCCGGCTATTTTTTTTTCTATATATTTTTCGTTGTCTGATTAATTTCTTTCTATTTTTAGTAGAGACAGGGTCTCACTCTTGCTCAGGCTGGTTTCGAACTTCTACAATTTTTATAGTTTCATGCCTTAGGTTTAAGTCTGTTATCCAGTGTGAGTTGATTTTTCTGAAAGGTCAGATGTGCAGATCCTGTTTCAGTCTTCTACATGTGGCTATCCAATTTTCCCAGTATCATCTACTGAATAAGGATTCTTTTCCCCGGTGTATGCTTTGTCTGCTTTGTCAAAGATTAGATGGCTATATGAGGATGATTTTATATCTGGGTTCTCAGTTCTGTTCCATTGGTCTATATTTCTATTCTTGTGCCAGTACCATGCTATTTTAGTTATTATAGCCTTGTAGTATAGCTTGAAGTCTGGTAAATTGATGCCTCCCAATTTCTTCTTTTTGCTTAAGATTGCTTTTGCTATATGGGATCTTCTCCGGTTCCATATAAAGCATAGAATTATTTTTTCTAGATCTGTGAAAAATGATGTTGGTATTTTAATAGGGATTGCACTGAATCTGAAGATCACTTTGGGTAGTACAGACATTTTAGCAATGTTGATTCTGCTGAGCCCTGAGCATGGTATGGTTTTTGCCATTATAATTTTAATAAGTACCTGTCTTTCCCAAACAGGTAAGAAGTGAACATTTTTCTTTTCCTAGGGAGAACCAATACAAGCAAAATTTCAGGGTAATACCTGACAAACAGAAACGTATTTGCCAAAAGTTGCCACCTAGATACTTTTTTTTAAAGACATGAGAGAGGTACCTCTCATTTCCTCAGCTTTGCCCTTTCTGCTTTGTAAAGGACAGTTTGTTATGTTTGATGTCAAAATAGTGCAGAAATAAAAAGGAGGCAATTGCTAATGATCACACTGCATCCATTCATCTTATTTCTTACATCACCTTCTACTTCTGACAAGGGGTTCTTAGGCCCCAGACAGAAATCCCTGTGGAGAAGGCTCAAAGGTAATTCCAAACAGTTCGAATGATAGCAGGGTTAGCATCTCTCTCAAAATATCCCCTAAGTCATTTGTCTTTATAAGATAAGAGTAGTCTCTGATTTTTTTAAAAGTATATCTAATGAAGCTTTTTTTAAAGAACAGGATGATAAATAACCAACTAAAACTACAACAAATTTTCCTAAAAATAAACTGAAATCAACTCCTGTAGTGTGTGTTAAAAGAATATGAATTTATGTTTCCACTGCTGGATGATAAAATGGTGTGATTCTACCCAAGTGAGGCACTAGCTCAGATGGTACTTGGAGCTCAAGGTGATTAAGGAGGATGAGCTCCTGAGTGTGGATGTAAGAGTTTATCAGTTTGGCTTCTGGGTTCCTAGAGGGTGTGAATGTGGATTATGATCAAGTTTACAAATTGGTCCTCTAAAAGTGTTATGGCTAATGATAAAGACGGATATACTGGGAGTGTGGTTGGAAGAGGCCCCCAGGATCTTGGACAACATTTAGGAAGAATGGAATGTTTGATGGGTTAAATTTGGGCTTATTGAGGTATGGGTTGCTTCAATTTCACAGGCATAGTGCAAGGGAGAAGATTAAAGGAAGAATGAACAAAATATTAGAGATAGTTATAAGGACCTGCAGAGTAAGGAGCCTGTGATTTTCCCAGTGATTTAGGGATAATGGGTCACATTTCCAAAGAAATAAAGGCTCTGGTGGCTTTCTACTATGAGACCAGACAGCTTGTGCAAAAGAAGAATTAATGAGGACGAGCTTGGGGCTCATGGAGAGGCATGTTGTAAAACAGATAAACACATAAGCATGAAAACTTGAGACACTAAAGTAAGTATATGTTACTGATCTGTCTTCATGCAAATGATGCAATGAGACTTAATTAAGAGCACTTTCTTCTGAACTGAGCAATTCTACAATGAGATAAGTAGTCTTCATCTCATTCCACATACATACACCCCCTGAGTGTTATTTTTTCACTAAATATATTACAGAATAAGGAATAATTATTTTATTTATTGAAGTTAATTACTAACATTGTAGTAATAATTTAGTGACATTTGTGCTAATTGCTCAACAGAGTATTCAAATGAATCACTTTTAAAGTATATAATTATGTAATGAAAATAGGTTTAAACCCTAAAAGACCACATTCTGATAAAAGAAATGAAAATAAAATCTGAGAATCACATTTAACTAGTTTTTTTTTTTTTTTTTTTTTTTTTTTTTTTTTTTTTTGAGACAGAGTCTCACTCTTTTGCCCTGGCTAGAGTGCCGTGGCATCAGCCTAGCTCACAGCAACCTCAAACTCCTGGGCTCAAGCGATCCTACTGCCTCAGCCTCCCGAGTAGCTGGGACTACAGGCATGCGCCACCATGCCCGGCTAATTTTTTCTATATATTTTTAGTTGTCTGATTAATTTCTTTCTAATTTTAGTAGAGACAGGGTCTCGCTCTTGCTCAGGCTGGTTTCGAACTCCTGAGCTCAAACAATCCGCCCACCTCAGCCTCCCAGAGTGCTAGGATTACAGGCATGAGCCACCTCACGCCCGGCCGCATTTAACTAGCTTTTAGTGACAAAGTAAGCAGAAATAATGAGTATAAACACAATTGCTAATAAAACATGAACTGAGAGTCTGCTAAATAACTCAAACTACAGTATTCTTTCCTCACTCAAGATACTATCCTACTTAATACCACCTAAATTATTAGTTTCTGACTAATGCTACCAGAATCTTGTTGCTCAGTCTTTTAGGTACAAATAAAGCAACAGGAAAGCTGTAGCTTATTTATTTTGAATTTAGACAATAAGTTATATTTAAGTTAGCCCCATTTTTAGTAGAAATTTGGGAAACATGAAGTCTATTTCTTAAGCCCAGCCACAGTTTACTGAGTTACCCAATTTCTTTTTAACAAAGCCTAAAGTAGCCTTAGCTGGAAGAGTTTTCAAGCCAGTTTGTTAGTCATTTAATAGATAAAAAATGTTAAAATGGATCGTGAAGTGTGTCTATTTCTATTTCTCAGTAAGCTTCCTAAATCTCCGTCAATCCCCCAAACTACCATTTCAGTTCGATAATTAAATCAAGCAACCATTTAAACCAGTGGGAAATAATTAATTAGAGTGTCTTTTCAACTATATGGAGAAAAAGGGAGGAGAGTAGTAGTAACTAAATGCTGAACTTTTTAGAACATCTGCATTCTTGTTCTACAGCTAATGCTCTTCTTTTCTCCACTTCTCATCTCAGTGCTGGGCACTAACCTCACCCAGTGAAGATGCATGTTGCAAAATGTCCCTGGACCTCTGCATTGTGGTTCCTTGGGCAGGATCTTTGTTAATTCACAGATTCCCAAAATCAAGCATCGAAAACTTTGTGGCTATGGGGCCCCAAATCTACATTTTTAAAAGTTGTGTTAAAGCTTTATACAATCAGCGCTGTTTTCCTGCATATCAGAGGCTTAAAAGACATAGAAGAACAGCTGGCAAAGGCCTGAGTATGGCCAGCCTTAGGCAAAGTTGTGAAGTAGTCCAAATTTAGAGTTTATCTCTTAGTTCATTTTAGAGTTCGCTTAGAGAAGCTTGCTTGCCCTCTTATGTCAGTGCTCTTGGCTTCTCTTCTCACTGCCCACAAGACCTCCCAACCCTTACCCTTCAAGCAACTGAGCACTCCGAATGCACTCCCCTTAACTTTGAATGCACTCCCTCACCTGGTCATGCTATGTCTCCCAGGATGTTCCCAAGACTTTATATCCTATGCCGTCGAAACCATTTCTATACTTCAGGGCCCTATTCTATATGGGTTCACTAGTTAACACATTTTAAGCTATCAACCAGTTCACTGTGTTTTAATAACATTTTATAATTGTTATACAAAAGTGATACTTACTTAAAATAATAATTTGAAAACTTGGGGGAAAATGAAGGAAAAAGTCATACATAATTTCATTAGTTGTGAGTATCCTCAGCTTATATTGTCTGCTCTAATATGTACGTATAAATTCATGTATTGTGTATGTACGTGCATGCGCACAGGCATGCCAAGGATAGTGTGTTAGTTTGGCCCCCACTTCTGAAGTCAGATTGGCTAGGTTTGAATCTGGGTTCTGATACCTTTGGCAAGTTACTTGGCCACTCCACACCTCAGTGTCCACATCTTTAAGATGAGATACTAATAAGACCTAAGTCATGAAGTTGTTATGAGCACAGATGTGGGCACTTTTAGCCACAGTATGTGCTGTGGTTAGCGGCATGTACTCTATCTAGAGTCACTCCCTGAATTTGAATCTCAGCTCAACCATTAGCATATTTATTATGGTGGAAAAGTTTCTTAATCTCTCTGTGCCTCAATTTCCTTATCTATAAGGAATTTATAGATAAATAAAGGGAAAGTTTCTTAATCTCTCCGTGCCTCAATTTCCTTATTCTATAACATAAGGAACTCAATTGGGTAATAACAAATAAAAAGTCAGACGACAAGCCGTTTTAGTTTCTGTGTTGTTGGAACTGAAAGGGCAAGGGAAAATTATGAACTAATTATCTAAGATGATATTTGGCATGTCTGTTCTTGGGCTAATATGATTTCTAGACTAGGATTAACTTCCATATCATTGTTTTAATTGCGTAAGAAAAAACAGTCTATTTTTTTTCCTAGGGAGAAAGAATCTAAACTCTTACCAGGTTCTCAAAGGGATCCTTGACCCAAGCAATGCTAAGAACTACTGTGGCATTAGATGATCTTGCTCCAACATTCAATGATTTTAAATTTTATGCTACCATTTTGAAAATCTACTCTCCATTTTAATTTTTCTACTTGAATGTCATCAAACATACTCCAAACTGTCATTTCTAATACTAAATTCCCTGTTTCTCTACTGTTTGTTCAAGTACTCACAAATAGATTGCCAGAATTTAGAAAAATACTCAGAGTATATTTTTCTTTTGTTGAAATCAGATATAATGATGGCTCATCATTTATATATCTGAATAATACCATAACTTTTGTTAATCTTTTGCTACTTTTTCTAACTTAGGCTTAAAACAATATTTTAGAAAAAAATTTTTATGTGTCCAGTATATAAAATATTCCTGTAGGCTTACAGTGTTATAAATCACTACTCCAAATATCACTAAATAGAGACTTTTGAGGGGGGCATCTAATATCTTTTGGCTTCAGTTTGATAAGAATAAACTTTCTTCTATGAAGGCCAGTCAAATTACTGGAAAAGCCATTGAACTACTTTTTTGTTTTAGGCATGATGTTACTTTTACATAATTCATTCTCCACCATTTATCTGAATTTATGCTGTTAGTATGCATATTTTTGGTACAGATCTCTGTATGTTGGCCAGAATAATAATGAATGTTAGATGTCTTTTAGTTCTCTAAGTACTAGATTTTTTAGTTTAGGATTTTTTTTTTTTGACATAACTTATATTTGTGATAGTTTTGGGATTGTGATGAGAGGAGGCCTTTTGCTAGTCCTGAAAAATCTCAATTGTTTTACAAATATCCCTCCATGCCATTGATGAAATCCAAAAGAACTTCAAGGATGAAAGGGATGATACAGCTTCAAAACCCCAGCTGGCTTGCTGGGGGGAGAGTCGCTAGGCAGTGCTCTGCATGTAGCATTCATGGGAACAGCACACAGCATAGCATCTTTCTTTGGAGCTGGTGGGGAACTGAAATTAACTGAAATATCCTCCTCTTAGAGGCTCTTCAGAAAAGGATTTGCTTTCTTTTCAGTAACTTCATGGCTCACACAGGGCTTCAGTGGGACGTGCAGGCAGACACTCTCCTTAAATGACTTAGACAAAGCCCCTGGAGTCCGGAGGATGCCGAGCAGTGGGTAGCTGGTAGTCTGAAACCTTACAGAATTAAAAGCTTTAACTCTACCTGGTAGAATCTAATATTTTCAAATACCCACATGAGCCCCAAAATGTGGCTTTTTACAATTGAAATTGTAAAATGTGTAGGCTATTTTTCCTTTCTTTGGCTGTAACCTGAATGTGAAAGAGATTTTCTGTGAATTGATTCTGACAAACGCTTTTAAACACCTGTCCGATCAATCACCATTTTAAAGTAGTGCCTTTCTAAAAATAAACTAGCTCTACTTCATATTTCGCTTGCCCTTCTACCCTCTCGCCAGTGATTACTCAATGCTGGCTAATAATTAATTGTAAGGCAAATAGGTATTTCAATGCGCTTCATAAATAGCTGTGTATATGTATAGAATACCTGACGTGTGCCTATGAATGCCTACGCAAGATTGCCCTCTGGGTTTGAATGTGTTATTTTTGGTGGTGTTATTTCCTGTGTAGCTCCATGGAATAACAAACCCAACAGACTGGCAGTCCCCTTTGATGCCTGTGGAGCCTGTCCTTTAGAAAATGATTACAGCTATGCCTTGAGATGCCTGTCCCTCTGTATGGCAGGAGAGGTGTGGGGCTGCTGGGAGAATTTGCCTGTACATGACCTCACTCCAGCAGGTTCTCTGACAGGCCTACTCAGAGCCACACTGGATGCTGACAGCCTTGCTCTGGAGGACCGCAGTGCCCAGCACAGCAGCAAATGTTCTCATTGAGTAGCCTGTGATTTAGTAAGTCCCACTCCAGGACATCTAACACTCTCTCTCTGGGATAGCATCAGCCAAGAATAATAACTACCTTGTTATCAGGAAAGGCCAGCATGCTGAAACTTTCTGTGAGATAATAGCCTAGTATTCTCTGCATTTCTTTCTGGAGATGAATTCGTAAGATTTACAAAGAAATAGAGGTAAAATTTTGATGCCCAAACTAGGTGGCTTTTTAAACTCAAGGGAGCAATCTGTGTACAAAATATTTTTTAGAATTCTTCAGTAGAACAAACATAAAAGCAAGCTGAATCTAACTAGAAGATGGTGATTTTCTCCTATTTTTTTAAAAAAATATTTTTATTTATAAATGACAAATATATTTTGATGATTATTCTATGTAGTATATATCATCACAAGAAGTTAAAGCCTCTAAATGTAATTTAGACTCCAGGTATTAAATCCAGTTAAGCTAAAACCCGTTAACTGAAAGACAGGGGTGTCCCTGGAGTTTCTTTCTGTGGTTTACTCAGAGCCATTGCCAAGCCTTTTGTAGAACCAGGAGGAGTGTGTAACCTGAGTTTTCCCCAGCTCCCAGCAACTAAATGATAAATCCAAAAGAATGTCATCATAATAATCTAACTAAACCTTCATAAGACATTCTTTATTTTGAAACAGCTTGAGTATATTGTATCTTAATTGCCAGGCCTTTGTATTCTTATATGTATTTAATAACTTGACTTTCTTTTTTATATCCATTTCAGATAGTGGCCACTTACTATAATAATAATGACATTAAACTATTATTTTTATTGAGTGTATGTGATTTCATGTGCATTATCTGCTTTAATCCTCCCACCATAAGGTAAGTTTTGCTATTATCACAGATGAGGAAACTGAAAATCGGAGAAACAAAAGGAAACTGAAGTCACATAACTGGTAAGTATGTGGCACAGAGAATCCAACCTCACTCATTCTGACATGTGATTGCTGCTAGAGCACTTTGCCTTCTGTACTGTTAGATCAACTGGATTCCTTTAAGCCCTATTTATGCTCTTTTAATTCTTACATACTATGGACATGTAATTTGCTAATTACTTACTATGGATTAAGTGTCTAAGTAAGAAAGTATATTAAATCAACAATTCTAGTTTCAGTCTCTACTATCTTCTCAATTATTTGTGCCATTTGTTTATAGTTGTTTTAGTTAAGCAGTAACAGTTAGCTATATGTTGCAAGAAAACCATTCTTACAATCTACAGCAGGCAGGACTCATATTTATTACTTCTTTTGTGTTTGTTTACTGAAAATATTGTTATCTCAATTCTTTCTGATTATATTTTAAAATTTCACCATTTTTTAAAATCTTAGTGGTGAGGCATAAACATTGAAACCAAAAGCTCATACTCTCTAAAAAGAATAATGGCATTTTCATCACAGACAAAAAATACTTTTTTTATTGATTCCAAATTCCAAAAATGTTTTGGGTAAAGAGTCAAGGGAGAAATTGCTTATCTATCCCAATTTATTGGGATAGAATTTTATATCCAGAATAAAGAGGATATCAAATAATTATATAAATTTACATAGGAAAGTACATGAAAATACAGCAGAGTTTTGGTATCAGTAATATCTCTGAAATACATAATAAATAGCCATTCCTTCCTTTAGAAAGTCTGTCTTGATTTTGAGGAGTCTCTGGAGCATGTACAACGGGCAAAACTGAAATTGTCACGATCTGTTTAATCAAGTGTCTCTTCAACAGTGTCCATGGGGAGTACATAGTATCTAATAAGGTTTTAGGATGATTTGTTAGACTGAGGCTTCCATCAGACACAGAGTTCTTTAATTATGATTCCTCCCTAGAGATTAACTAAGCAGTTTCCCAATCAAAAAAAAAAAAATCCTCCTGAGCATGTATAAATTCATAAAACAGAAAGTAAAGGCTGCTTCCACTCTTGGAAGATAATTTGCAAACTGAAGTCAGACTAGATGGCATATGTCACCTATATCTGGAATCCTAAAGACTCTTCTGATTTCAGAGGATAAGAAAGGAAACCAACTTAATTAAGATGTGTAGAGAGAGCAAGGTATGAAGTGAGCAGCATGAGACGTGACCCTTGAAGCCAGGGAAGAATATGTTCAAGAGTGCAATTCAAAGACCTGGTAATGGATCAAAGATCTTGTATGTGAAATGAGGACACATTTTTGGAAACTAATGTGCTCCAGTGAAAAAGAGGAGATGAACATATTGTTCCATTTCAGCTCAAAAAATAAAAAAGATCAACCTCATTCATAAAAGGAAAACTAAAATTACAATTAGAGACTATTGCTCATGTATTTGAATGGTAAATATTAAAAACTTTATGATGTACTATATTATAAAATATACTGAGAATAAGTAAAAATAGTCATAGGAGGGTAAGTTGGGGGATACATTGTATTTTTGAGGACAATTTAGTAATATCTATATAATTTAAAAATACATATTTCCTCTGACTTAGGAATTCCACCTCCAAATATCAATTTTACAGATACACTTACATTATTTGAACAAATAATTAAGTAAAGAATAGTCATTACAGTATTGTGGGTAATGGTAAAATATGGGAAACAAACATCCACCAATAGGATACTGGTGAAATTATGTCTCATCCACATAATGGACTATTCTATAATTATTAAAAGCACTGTGGCAGATCTACATGAACAATTAGGAATCAGTCTTGTTGCTATATCACTAAGGGAAATAAACAAGAAGCAGAAGAAGGTATATTATGTCTTGGCGTTTGAGTAAACAGATGAAAGATCTCCATCAGGAAATGCAAGGATTGCAGTTGCCTCCAGGAAAGGAAATTGGAGAACTGAGAACTAGGTAGCATGGGGATTTACTGTCCATGAATATCTTTTGATACTGAAGAGATTTTTATTCCTGTGCTTGTATTACCTATTCGAACAAATTCATCAACCACTCTTTTAGAGAAGACTGAGAAGAACAGCTATTTAAAACAGTCAAGTTGCAAACTCAGGTAAAACTGTGTCAACAAAATGGCTCAGAGAAGTGATTCTCAAACATCTTGGTCTCAGAATCTCTTTATATTTTTAAAAATGATTTAAGATCCAAAGATTTTTTTTTTTTGTTTATGTGGGATATTGCCATCTTAAAACTGAGACATCTAAAACTAGTTTTTGCTAATTCATTTTCAAAAACAATAATAAACACATTTTTACAAAAAGTAACTGTTTTTCAAAAAAAGTAAGAAGAGTGACAATGTTTTCCATTTTTGCTAGCCTAATAGAAGACAGCTGGGTTCTCCAATCTGGCCCCATATTCAGTCTGTTGCAACATGACGTGTGTCACATTATGTAGCTTCTGGAGAACTCCACTGAGAAAATGGCAGATGACATGTTGGTATTATTATGAAAATGCATATGATCTAATGGACCCCTAAAAGGGTCCTGGGGACCATGCTCTAAGATCCACTGGTCAGAATAGAAATAGAACATTACAACTGACCTCAATCAGCAACGTATGATATAGCATTTCAGGTCCTTAAAGTGAGTTTCACTTGAAATTTTCTCCTCAACTGCTATCAAAAGTTTTGGGGAAAAGTGAATTTTCAGGATGATTGCCTAAGATACATCAGGAATGTTAACATGCCTCTAATCTTCTGGTTCTAAAATTATTATCCAAGAATCAGCTAATAACCAGAACTGTCCATGCTTGGACCATAGAAGCTTAACATTTGAATCATCTGCAATGAATTCAGCTTCAACATTCCAGCCTCATCTCCTAAAAAAGGTTGTTTTAACATAGAGCTATGATAGATCATCTGGATTTGTCACCAATGTGCTATTAGGACAAGGTCTATTATGTTACCTAGAGTTTCCCATAAAGTACTACATGGAAAAAACGTTGCTTGAATTCAGTACCCGCAGCATGTGGTTTTCCCCAAGGAACAGACACATTCCTTCCTTTGCATTAATGAGAGCAAATTAAATTGCCACATTGGCTCAACATTTACTGTTAGATTTAAAACTTGAGTTCAATGGCATTACCTATGATGACTCTTGTGCTTTTTCTTCTTTGTTTCATTCCAGTAATATATTTTGCTTATATTATATCAACCTAAGATCTATTTCATAAGCTATCACTAATTACTTTATGAAGTGATATGTGGAAACATATACATGTATAATGAACCTATACCTTCAGTTCTAAGAATTTCATCCAATATATTAACAGGAGCTCAAAAAATAAGTCCAATGTGACAATTTTATTATAGACCTATTTTCTATTAACCTTGCTAAAAGGTTAAAGGGCAAGAAAGCGTTAATATCTATTTGTACCACTGCGAAAATGACTAAACATTACATAAAATAAAAAAAAAAATGCATGCCTAAGAAGGGGCTATCTATTTACCTTACTGATAGGGTTTCATTACAAAAATCAGGCTGGTGACATCAAACGTGGGCCATGGCCTCACTCCAAATGACTGAAATTCATTCAAGATCACAAATGATTTACTAAAGGCTCACTCACCACTGCTGCCAAGATGAGAGATAGTATTGAAATGTACATTTCAGAGCCAAATATAATGCTTTCTTGTCTAAGAAAGGTGAAGCCAGGACAACAGAAGAAATATCTAACAATGGGAGTAGAAGACCCTGGAGAAACTTTAGGAAAAAACATTCCAAGTAAGAAGGCAAGTGGTGTGTAGTTGCCACCTGTTTGTGGATACATGTAATTCATTCTTGTAAGTTATTATCTACACACATAAACACACACTGACACATACTTACATAAACATAGAACATTACTGTGGTAGGCAGAATTCTGAGATGACCCTCAGTGATCCATGCCCTTGTACTATCCCTTTTTCTTGAGAATGGTCAAGATCTTTAATTTTCTTTCTTTTTTTTTCCAGAATATTACAGGGGTATAAATATTTTGGTTACATGGATTGCTTTTGTACTGCTTGAGTCAAAGTTATAAGTGTGTCCATCAATTTTCTTTTAACCAATGGAATATGACAAAGGTAAAGGATTGTTCAGATGTAATTAAGGCCATTAAATCAGTTGACTTTAAGTTAATCTAGAGAGAAGTTATCTGGGATTGGTCTGGATCTGGCTTAACCAGGTGAGCCCTTCAAAAGGGAGTCTAGAAGTTAGAGTCTATTTCCCCAGCTGACTTTGAAGAAGCAAGCTTCCGTGAATTTTATAGGTGTAAGGAAATTAATTCTACCAACAACAATGTGAGCTTGAAAGAAGAGCCAGAGCCTCAAATAAGACCTCAACTGATCAACACCTTGATAAAAGCCTTTTGAGATCTGGAACAGAAGACTCAGCTAAGCCAAGGCCAATATGCTGACCCATGGAAACTGTGAACTAACAAATATGTTTTGTTTCAAGATGCTAATTTTGTGATCGATTGTTATGCTGCAATAGAAAACTGATATGATGGTTGGTGCTTTGCAAAAGGTACCATGTTGAAAGCATATATGTTGCTTAATTAGTACAACTTCAGTATTTGAACATAAATTGGTGAAAAATCTGTGGGTATTCACAAACACACACATACGGACCTGTATACATCTATACACACTCAAATTTGTCATCAAGGGAGAAAAAGCAAATTGCTTTCATTATCTTCACCCCAAAATTTGTTCCAGCATTTTTCCCACCCATCTTAGTTAAATGCAGATACTTTCATTTAGTGTTCCCAATGGAAAGCTCAGAATAATCACTGACTACTTACGGGCAGGCAGTTGAGGGAGAGAGAACACACATCATAGTCTTTCTTTGCAGGAAACCACTATTAATTTGGAAATGAAGGTTCTATCACAAGTCAGCAACTTTCTTGTAATGAAAAGCTGCTTACTAACTCTGTAACCTGGCTAGATTAGTCAAAATCATATTTTTTCCAACTTTTTATTGTGGTAAAATACACTACCTACAATTTACTATTTTAACCATTTAAAATCATAATTTTTCACAAACAGAATTTGGAAGTTGAAATAATAACTATAAGGACCTGGCATAGTAATAGTTCAATAAAACTTTATTCTGATTCCTTCCCCTCCCTTTTGCTAATGATAAAGTATGAAACAATATTCATTCTGCCCATTAATATTGAATTAAAGCTCGCTGAGTGAGTTCGATCTCAGGGAGCGTGCACATCTAAATAGCAACAAGGTTCACTTCTGAATAACAGCTGTAAACAAAGTTAGCAGGAAAAAAAAAACATCATGCTGTCAAGAGGGCACACTTGGATAACCGAATAGTACAAATCAGTGGGAAAAAACCTTACTGATTGGGATGAAATGGCGTAGAATATGGGTCCTCTCAATGAAAATGGAAAGATTTTTCTTACACTCTATTCCCACAACTGTTGGATGTCAAAAAACAATTGGAGACTGTGTCTGTCCATCCTTGGATGTTCTTATAAACAAAGTGGTTACATCAAACCAGCTACTGGGCTTGGAATTGCCAAAGGTACATTTCTGGGGCTGAAATGCTTCTCTTATTCCCTTCCTTTATTTCTTGTCCCTTCCTATACCTACAGAACACATACTCTGGGGGAAAAAACATGCTGCATGGACTCAAGTCATAAAACAGTGTAATTCCAATTCTCTAGTTTGTGATGTAGAAGGAGAAATTCTGAAAATTTAAGCAGAGATCAAGAGTACATACTTTTCATTCTCTATACCCAGATGACACAGATTTTTAAAAGATGCACAGTCAGGGGGATGACTGGGCAGATCTTGAGGCAATCTGGTGATCATATGGAATCAGCCTTTTTTAAGGCCACACTCACATTTCAGGGCTGTAATTGTTCGAACAGTGCAGAAAAGTGTCAATGCTGCTAACTGTACAGCTCACCAAATGCAGGAGTGGAATTTGCCACTCCAACTATGCAGAAACCTGGATTGAGCCAAAAATCTAGAAGGAGAAAATATGAAGAGGTTTCCCTTCTCTAAGGGCATGTTATTCTATTAGATTAAGCCATGTGAAATTGACAATATTTGACAACCTTCACCTACAAAGATGGTTCAACCCAATATATTGCAGAAATGAAGAGGAGAGAATTGACTTTAAAATATTGGTATAATAACCTCTATATATCTCTAAACCAAAGTAATAAAAGTACATAAGCAGAAAAATATTGTAAATGATGATATAAAAAAAGAAGTCATGGCTTTTACATTCCCTTTGAACTCTGCTTTGTATGTTTTTAAAAACCATTGAATTATGGCAATACTTTTATTCTAACAAAACGTTCTTAAGTAAGTCAAAAAGACTTGTTGAAATAAAAAATCAAATAATCTAATATAAAATAGTCTTGATCCTTTGTGGATAATTGTATATATAAGAAGCACAATTAAGAGTTGATGAGTCCAGTGAGATGTTAATTTTCAGGTAATGTCCCTTCACTCTACTTTTCAGCATCTCCATGTTATCTGCACAAACATGTCTGTTCCCATTGCACTATAGGAAATTTTATCTCACTGATTCATTTCATACACCATGAATAACAACTGAAATATGAATACTGGGGAATTCTGATATGCACCGGAAGGGAACTTCAACTGCCACAAAAATTAAAAAAGTATTCTTATTGAGGAGACGATCTTCACTTAACATGATTGGAAAGACTATAGATAATAGTTATAACCTGAGAGTGATGGTATTTATGAAAGAAAACAGACCTGTGTTTCTTTTCTCTCTACAGTAGTTATGATTTCTTACCCATCTAAAAAAATAAAATTATTTGGAGAATCCAATGTAATACTATGTGTAAAAAATAACCAATAATACTGCACCCCTTTCCTCATACCAAGAAAATGTTCATGTCAGAACTGGGTTCTCGTCCGGACAATGTCAATTTTCAGTTTTTCTCTCCTGTATTCAATCATCCCCCAAGGACTTTCCAGCCTGACTCGGTGACTCCATCCTCCCTTTTTCATATAGATGGTACTAATTTAAAACAAATGGAGCATTTACCTAACTGCAAAATGAATAAACTTCATCTTTAATTTTTCTAATCTCAAACTGTGATTATTTTTCTTCACAGACCAGTAAACCATTAGATTAATTAAAGAGAAATTCTATGGGGCAGCATTGGGGTCCAATTTGATAATTACACAAGGTGTAAGAGTTTGCAGATATCCTCCCTTGCCAGGTAATCCAGAAAGCTCAGGGTATCTGGTAACCTTCTCTTTTTAGATACTAATGATTAAGGATCCCACCTACATAACTTGATGAATTGTCAACAAATTCTCTGCTCTTTTATTGACATATAAATCAGGGCAGAAGGCTTGTTTTCTTATACAGCCAAGATAAACTGTCCTTTTCCCAGAGTTCGTGTTTCAAATGAACACAAGGAAGAATCTGTGTTTTGCTTGAAAGAGTGCAAGGTTAGAATTCCTCCTTAGGTTCCATCACTGGCTTCTCTGTTCCCACCTGTACTTTAAATGTTGGTGGTCTCCTAGCTTCCATCATTGACCTTCTTCTCCACTGACATCCCTCCTTTGGGTATTTTTGATGTCTACCATAGTTTGCTAGTAACTTCCAAACAAACCATGACATTCTCCCATTCTTCTGAGTTCCCGAAATCTAACATACTGAAAGAACCAGAATTTTGGAGTCAGAAAAACTCCAGCATTGATTTGGTCAATCTACAAGTTCTATAATTTTTCTAAGTATTATTTTCCATGTCTGCAAATAGAGATAAGGGTACCGACTTCACGAACTATTGAAAAGATTGAGATGCGATCTCTGTAAAGCCTCTAGGAATATCAGGCCTAGTTAATCAATAAACAGTAGTGCCGAGGACATGACGATAAAGATGAAGACAGTGAAGGTCATGATGATGGTTATGATGACAATTATCTACCAAACATTTCTATTTGCATGTTCACAGGCAAATTCTTCAACTTTCTTCCCCTGCTCAGTGGTACCATCACCCGCCCAGATGGCTGAGTATATAACCTAAGATTTCCATATCTTCTTTAGTCCTCGTCTACTCACCTTTTTCTAATTGATTGCAAAGAATGGACAAACCCAGCCTCTTCATATCAGCCTATTTCTCCTGTTGCTGTACTTTATGCCTTTGTCACCCATCCTCCTAGATTTTTTTTTATAATGTCTCTACTAGATACTCTCACCTTCAATCTTTCTCTATTCTTATTCTTCCTCTATGCTACTAACTGGAATCTTTCTAGAATAGATTTATTATGCTTCTCTTCAACATAAAACCTTTCTATGTGAGGGACATTTGGTATAGCGTATTTTAACGTACTACGAAAAAGTCTTTTAAACGTTAATCTATAAATGGCCGGTTTTAGTAATATTATCTTAGAAAGATGTAAAAGTTTTTCTATCTTGAAAAGGAAAAATTACTGTTTCATACTTACCCTAATACTAAGTAATAGGATGAAAGGCAAGGGAAAGGACAAGACAACAAAGAATAAAATATAGTAGTTATTCTATGCATAAACAGTGTTATGAAAGTAAACATAGAACCAAAAATACACACAGAGAACCAAAATATATTAAAATATATATATCTAATAACAAAAAACCTCAGATTTGAGAACAAATCTCTTCATATTTACAACTCCATATGGTAACAAAATATCTAAATTCTAAGAAAATGAAAAATTGAGAAATTATTAGGTGTGGTTCATAAGAATGGCCATCCTAGAGAATGCAGAGAGAAAAACAAGCAAAAGAAAGAATAGGGGGTGTTTATTGTTGTTGCTGTTTTGTTTTGCCTGTATTTCTGTTGGTTGTCTGTGAGAGGTATGTATATCAAAAGCAAAGGTTTGGCAGTGTGGTTAACAGATTATATGCAAATAGACTTAATCAGAGGTAAAAGCCCATGGTAGATATTAAAAAGAAAATACAATTGTGGAAAGGGATTAAAAAGCTTAGGCAAGTTTTCAGAAGTTTTTT
>RJWJ010021450.1:0-27872 GCA_004363605.1 Indri indri
ATTTCTCTGAGCAGGTCTCTAATGTCACCTAGAGTCACCAGAAATTGTTTCTGTCACAAACTGAAATGCAGCTCAGCCTTGAATGAACCAAGCAACAAAATGTGATTCCTTCCCACAGGAAAAAAATATATGTTTTAATATTAAGGAAGAAAAGTAAGATATAAAATTATATCAAACAGAACTCAACTATGTTAAAATAGAAAACATATTGAGGTAAGAATAGTATGAATTCTAGGCTAGTGGATATAAACTCGATTCATATGGAATGAATGACATGAATAAGAAAAGTCTATGCCCAAAACAGAAGAATCAGTCACTATTCAGCTTCAGCCAACTGGCAGGAAGACGGAGACCTCAGGAATGCTAAATCTTCTGAATTTTCAAGACAGACCAGGAATTGTGATTTTTATATTGAGATTCTGTCTTAGTCCATCCAGGCTGATATAACAAAAAACCATAAACTGGGTAGCTTATAAACAACAGAAATTTATTTCTCACAGTTCTGAAGTCTAGATCTAGTCCAAGATCAAGGTACCAGCAGAATCCACGTCTGCTGAGGGGCTGCTTTCTGGTCCATACATGGCTCCTTTTTGTCATGTCCTCACATGGTGGAGCAAATGAGCTCCCTTGTGCTTTTTTAAATACGGGCACTAATCTCATTCATGAAGCCTCCTCTCAACATTTTCCCCACTCTGAGAAACCCCCAAACTACAATGTTATCCCTTCCCCCAGGGCAACCATTATCTTGATTCGAGAAATAATCATTTCTTTGTCTTTTCAAAAATAGTTTTATCATCATGCTTGATCATTTTGTAGACTTGCGTAAACTTGAACTGCGGTCCCCAGAATCTCACTTCCTGCATGGTTCCAGGTCAAAGGTAGAATGATTATATACATGCTCATGGCTGAGAATGGCTTGTCATTTTCCTTTTTTGTACTATCTTTTTTCGGATTTTGATATCAAAGTTATTCATAAAATTAGTTTCTTCCTTAGCTATGCTTTGGAAGAGTTTGTGTAAGAATTATCTGTTCCTGGAAGTTTAGCAGAATTTTCTCGTAGAACCTCTTGGGCTTTGAAATTTTCTTTATGGGAGTATTTTTTACTGCCCATTTTAGAACTACTGATTCAAGTTCTTTAATGCCACAAGACTCTCAGGTTTGGTAAATTGTAATTTCCTAGAAATTAGATTGTTCATAAATCATGTTGTTTCAATCTTGTATACTCTAATTTTTTAATCTTCTATTCTATCAATTACCAAGACAGTGGTATATTAAAATCTCCCTCTGAGATTGTGGACTTCTCTATTTATCCTTATAGATCTGTACATATTTTCTTCATTTTTCAGACCATGTTCTGAAGCACACAGAAATTTAAATTTATTAAGAATCCCTGGTTGGCTGGGCGTGGTGGCTCACGCCTGTAATCCTAGCACTCTGGAAGGCCGAGATGGGAGGATCATTTGAGCTCAGGAGTTCAAGACCAGCCTAAGCAAGAGTGAGACCCCATCTCTACTAAAAATAGAAAGAAATTAGCCGGACAACTAAAAATACATACAAAAAATTAGCCGGGCTTGCTGGTGTATGCCTGTAGTCCCAGCTACTCGGGAGGCTGAGGCAAAAGGATTGCTTGAGCCCAGGAGTTTGAGGTTGCTGTGAGCTAGGCTGATGCCACGGCACTCTAGCCCGGGCAACAGAGCAAGACTCTGTCTCAAAAAGAAAAAGAAAAAAAATAGAAGGAAAAAAAAAAAAGAATCCCTGGTAAACTGAAATTTCAATCATTATAAAGTGACCCTTTTAAATTCTAGTAATATTTTTGGATTAAATTTTATTTTGTTTTCTATTAATTTAAGTAAACTAACACTTTTGTTTAATATAGGCATAGTATATCTTTTCCATCACAATAATTTCAACAATTCTGTAAACTTTCATTTCAGTTATGTTTTTAAACATATAATTGGATTTGTTTTCTCCCATTTGATAACCTTTGTTTTTAACTGGAATGCTTAGTCTATTCACATTAAATTATTAACATTAAATAATTACTGATATATTTGGATGCTTTCTTTTTGTTACATCTATTGTATGCTTCCTTTTCTCTTGTTTCTTGACTTCTTTTGGATTGTTTTTATTATTCAATTTTTCCCTATTGGAGATTAGATAGAATATACTCACTTTCCATTCTTTTTGAAGTAACATAGAAAAGACAACAGACACATTTTAAAGTGTAATGCTTACCAATATCTTTACCCTTCTCCTAGACAGAATAAGACCCTTAGAACATTTTAACTTCATTTACCCCTTTCCTGACATACACAGTATACTATTCTTATACTGAATGCTCATTTGATATTTTTGTATGCACCAAAAGTAATTTAATTTTTTAAATTTTTTATGTTTCAAATACATCTTTACCTTTATTATTATTATTTTAATTTTTTAAATTTCAGCATATTACAGGGGTACAAATGTTTAGATTACATATATTGCCTTTGCCCCACCCGAGTCAAAAGCCCTACAAGATGACTGTCATTATGGATTAATGATCTTTAGAATTAGCCACATATTTATCTTTTTCCTTGCTTTTCACTCCTTCTTGCATGTCAGAACATTGGTGTTACTTTCTTTCTGCTCAAAGTACCTCCTTTAGAATTTCCACTATCAGAGGTCACTAATGGCAAACTCACTCTATTTCTGTCACTTTGCAAATGTCTTTTCCTCACCCTCAATCTTTAAAGATACTTTTTGCTGGATATAGAATTCTGTGTTACCAATTATTTTCTTTCAGAATATTGAAGATATAATTCCACTTTTTTCTCTTTTCATTGTTTTGCTCTTGAGAAGACAACATCAATCCTACTATAGCTCCTTTGAATTTAATTTACGTTTTTTGTCTGTCAACTATTAGGATTTCCCTTTGTTTTTGGTGTTCTGTAGTTTTACGATGATGTGTCAAGGTTTGGTTTTTTTTCATTTGTCTTCTTGATAGTCATTGAATTTCTTAGATTTGTGGACAGGTGTCCTTCCTCAATTCTGGAAAATTCTGAGCTGTTATCTCTGCAGATACTGCGTTAGCCTGATTTTTTTCTCTTTTCTCCTTTGGACCACTATATAAAAGCACATGTTAAAACTTCTCACACTTTTCTCTATTTGCCATCCTCTCTTTCATATTTCCCATTTGTATTCTCTATGTACTGCATACAAAATTATTTCTTCTGATCTGTATTTAAGATCCCTAATTCTCTCTTCTATTGTTTTTATACCAATTGTTCTTAAACCTTAGGTTTTTAAAATTTAGTTATTGTATTTTTAATTTTAAAAAGTTCTTCTGTTATTGTTCAAATCTGCTAGGTCACTTTTTTTTGGTTTCCTATTCTCTAAAAATATTTCCAAACTTGCCTTTTATTTTTCTGTCTGATAAACCTAATATATGAAACCATCTATTTCTGGCATGTGCCCTTTTCTGTTGTTCGTATTCATGCTGTCTTGCATCCTTGTATTCCTGGTTATTCCTTCCTATGAACTTATCATGCCCTTCAAAAAGTGTTTGTTGTGTCTCTTTGAGGCCCAAAATTAAAGTGCCTTCTTCCTCCAGAGACAGTTTGTACTTCTTTCTGCCAGGCATCTGGGGTCACTAACAGTTTGGGACTACCCTAAATTAAAGAAAGTTTTTATCTGGAGAGTGCTGCACCACTCAAGAGGTGGAAACTCAGTCCTAACACTTGCCTGACAACTAGGTCATGTTCACAGCTTCTCAGGAGCAAGTTGTTGCGGTTGTTTGTTTGTTATTGTTTTTCTTTCTGCCCCCTGCCCACCCCACTCTGCTTGGTAATAAGCCCTAACCTCGTACCTGAGGTTAGAAGGACATGGGTTTATATCTGGTTTAAACTTGCAATAAGAAAAGAGACCTTTGGTATCTCAGTTACACTTAGGGGGTTTCTATTAGAGTACCTAACTTGAAAAAACTGTTGTTTCTTGACTTTTATCTCCCTTGAAACTTGAGCCCCGTAAGAACAAAACTCAATGTTTGCCTCATTAGTAAAAACAGATACACATGAGGAAAAATGTATCAGATAAAAAGTCTCAGAAAATTAAATAATAATGTCTTAAACACTACTCACAAACAAGAAATATGGAAGTAGGCTGGTGACATTATTGCATTCCTTTATTAACAAACAATAGAACCTGACTGCTTCCAGATTTCTTTTCATGTGAGTCAGTGAATTGCCTTATTGTTTAAGACATTATTATTGAAGATTCTCATACTTTATTTGAAAACATCCTGACTGATACATCATTCTTTTTAACTTTCACCAGTGGGTGGGGGAAAAAATGGCATGCTATTAGTGAGGTTGAACATCTTTTCAATATTTGACCATTTTGGATTTTTTCTTCTGTATAATTTTTATGTCTTTTGCCCATTTTTCATTTAGCACCTCTGCTTTTCTTCTCTTTTTCTCTCTCTCTCTCTTTCTGAATCTCTCTCTCTCCCAACCCTTCGATTGTCATGCACACACACACACACACACACAGGAGCTCTTTATCTTTTAAATAGTTACCTTTTTCCAGTCATATATGCTACAAATATTTCTACCCAGTGTTCAATTTTTCTTTTGGTTTTATTTATGTTATCTTTTATCATTCATTTTTATTTTAGATTTTATGTAGTCAATTATATTTGTCTTTTCTTTTTATAGCAGCTGGGTTTCCTGTCTTATTTAAGAACAGCTTCCATACTATAAAGTCATAAAAATCTTTTTTTCTAAATTTTCCTCTGACATTTAAATTGTTTTATATTTCACAATTAGATATTTAATCAAGCTGTAATTTATTTTTGTATATGGTATGACACTGTGGTACAGCCTTGTTTTCTTCCAGATGGATAGATAATTATGCCAGCATCATTTCAAAAATAAACCCTCCCAGAATTTCCATTTTTGCCAAGTTACACTTTAGATGTCCACAGAAACCCTTCCTGGTACAGTACACATAAAAATGCTGAATAAAATATAAATCGAAAAACTTTTTTTTTCTATTTTATGATTAAGCTCATTGGAAAATAAATTAATTGCTCAGCAGACAAAACTAAAGTGCAAATCCAGAGAGGTGCTTGAGCACTGTGGCTGCTTTGACCCTGGAGGCATCTGCCATTCTCGGTGGTGAAGAGCTTAGTTTACCAGACACAAGATCAGAAAATGAAACATGGTTCCAGAAGCAGTGAAAGTGCAGATCAGAGATCTTTGCATAAATCACGCAACTATGAATGGCATTACCATGAAAACAAAAAACACACACACACAAAAAATGTTTCACAGAGACAGACAGGGTGTATAGCTAATTGTCTCAACTTTGACTTTGAGTAGAGCAGAGAAAACGAGGAAAAAAAAAATCTGAGAGTTCCTGATCACAACTGTGTACCCCTATAAGCAAGCTTAGAGTAAAAATTCACTGTATATGTTGCCCCGAAAAACCTAATCAAATAAATGAGTTTAGGTTGGTAGTACCTCCCAGACACCTGGCAGAAGCTAATGTAAATCTTCTCTGGAGGAATGAATTTTAAATACAGACTTCAAAACTTTCTTCCAGATAGGTTCCCCAAAACATGAGCTCACAATCAAAATTCACAAAATACATAAGAAAAGAAGCCATCAAGTATATGAGTCAGCACAATCAAAAACAGCAGAATCAAGCCCACAGTAGCTACAGATATTGAAATTATCAAAGATTCAAAGATTAGAAAAGGGAGCTTAAGAGACATATTGCATAGAAACAGAAGGTCACACTTACACCAAATCAGTGAAGGAACTACGAAAAAATTGATGGGAACTGACTAGAGGGCTCACAGACAGATCCATTTTAAGGACCCACACCTACTGGAGGGGGGAGTCATGAGCTCTATTCAAGACATAAATTTTGTCACAAAGAAACAAAGCCAGCACCCAATCATTACAAACAGGATATGAAGACAGAAGGCAGCCAGCTAAAACACGACAAGACTAAATTACTGCACTTAATTCAAGTCAGCTGTGCAGAAATGGCCCTATCATCTGGGGTGACAGATGAAAGAGCCAGAGAGGCAAAGATCCACTTGGCTTTCAGCTGGAACCATAAAGGGAAGTCCCAGATTTTGTCCAACCTCTTCTGCTCACCTCCTGACCCTTCTTCTACTGTTTTGCCCATGAACATGACGCAGACTATTAAATACTATAGAAATGTTGCACTGTCTGCTTTTCAGAGTGCCCTTATATATTTCATAGTATTTGAAATTGACAAATCCCTAATAAGCAGAGCAGGAGATATCAACGACACTCACTGACGACTCGGAAACAGTGGAGGTATTGGCACTGGCTGTGACGGCACTCAGCCTGCAGGTCCCCAACTCTTCTCCAAACAGCTGCTATTTCAAATATGGACAATAATCATTTAGTGCTGCCTCGCAGAGAGAACAACCCCACACAAGATGACTACATGTACACTCCTATTCAATATAATGTCCATGGACCATGCAATGTCATTAAAAGAAACAAATTCTTAGTTTAAATAAAGAAGTTTGAATTCAATGAAATGTCAACATAGCATTTCTTGTAGACATATTAATTAGCGGCCAGACAACACATTATATTCCTTATCATAGGTAACATTTAAAAACTAATTAATGTAATCCATCCTATCAACAGACTAAAGAAGAAAAATCACAGGATAATCTTAATAAATTCATAAAAGTACTTTAAAATTTAACATCCAACCATGATTAAAAATAGAACTTTCACCAAACTAGGGATAAAAGTAAATTCCCTCAATTGATAATAGGCATCTGCAAAAATCCTACAGTTAACATCATACTTAATGATAAAAGAATGAATGCATTCCCCCTAGAACCAGGAAATAGGCAAGGATCTTCACTCTCCCCAATCCTATTTACCATTATATTGGAGGGCCTAGCCAGTGCAAAAGGCAAGAATAAGAAATAAAATGCATACAAATCAGCATGGAAGATATAAAATTGTCTGTATTCACAGATAAGATGATTGTGTATGTAGAAAACGCCGAACTATTTTTTTAAAGCTACTAGAACTAATGTTAAGTTATTTTTACAAACTTGTAGGATGTAAAGTCAACATACAAAATTAATTTTATTTTCTCCTACTAGCAATTAACATTTAAAAATTGAGATAGTAAAATTGCTATTCACAGTAGCATCCAAAACCATGCAATACTCAGAGATAAAGTCAACAAAGTATGTGTAAGACCTGTTCTCTGATAACTACAAAATACTGGTAAGAGTAATTGAAGAATAACTAAATAAGTGAAAAAAACATACTGTGTTTATGGATTAAAAGTTCAATATTGTTAAGATGACTATTCTCCCCAAATTATTCTATATATTCAACTCAATCTAATGAAAATCTCAGCATGTGTTTTTGTAGGAATTGTCAAGCTGATTCTAAAACTTAAATGAAAATACAACGGACTTATAATAGGCAAATAAATTTGAAAAAGACCAGAGTTGGAGGGATCACAGACCTGTTTGCAATACTTACTATAAAGCTACAATAATCAAGATAGTTTGATAGTGGCATAAGACAGATAGAACAAGTGAACAGAATAAAGAGGCCAGGAGTATACCAACATATATATGGTCACTTTATTTTCAGCCAAAGTAATTCAAATGGGGAAAGGATAGACTTTTCAACAAACGATGTTCAAACAAATTCATATCTATATGGAAAAAATAAAACTCCATCTTAACCTCACATAATAACACAAATTAAGTTGAAACTGAAGACAGACGTAAATGTTAAAACTTCTAGAAGAAAACATAAAAGAAAATATGTATAACCTTTGGGTAGATAAAAATTTCTCAGGACATGAAACTAGTAAACCTAATAATAATAATAACAAAAGAGAAATCAGACAAAAATTTGATAAATTGAGTTTTTAAGCTCCTGCTCTGTGAAAAACACCTTAAAGAGAACAAAATGACAATCCACAGAATGGGAAAATAGTCATAATACCTGTATCTGATAATGGACTTACATTTAGAATACATGAAGAACTCTTAAAATTCAACCATAAGAAGCTAAGTAACCCAATTTTTAACAGACACTTGAAAAGACCGTTTACAAATGTAGATAAACAAATAACTAATATGCACATGAAAAAATAATTTAATATCATTAGTCATTGGCAAATGAAAACTACAAAAAAATATCATTACACAACCAGTTGAATGGCTAAACTTCAAATTGAGTCATAATACCAAGAGTTGGCAAGAATACAGACTAACTGAAACTATCATATATTTCTGTTAGGAATGTAAAATGATACAAGCAATCTGAAAACTATTTGGGAGATCGTATTTATAAAGTTAAACATACACTTCTTATATGACACTGCAAATCCACTTATGGGTATTCACCAAAAGAAATAAAAACATATATCCAAAGACATGTACATGAATGTTCATAGCAGCTTTGAATAGTAGTCCCCAAATGCAAACGACCTGAATGCACATCAATGAATGAATGGATTTTTAAAAATTGTAATATATCCACACAATGGGATATTATTCGGCAATAAAAAGGAGTAAATTACTGATATACCCAACAACATGAATGAATGAATGAGTGAATGAATGCTGAGTTAAGGAAGCCAACACCCCATACAAAATGTGTTCCATAATGACTTTTCTTATGTGAAAATCTACAAAAATAAATCTAGTCTACAGTGATAGAAAATAGATCAGTTGTCTAGCCCTAGTGGAAGTGGAGACTGAAAACATTCTGAGGAAACAGAAATGTGTCTGTGGTTAAGTGGGCATAGGTATGTATTAAAACTCATCAAACTGTATACTTACAAAGTGTGCGTTTTGAAATGATAAATGGAATAATGGTTATGCTAATCACTCCGATTTGAATACTATACATCGTATGTCCCAAAACATCACTATGTATCCCATAAAATATATAAATATGTATTGTTATGTGTCAATTAAAAGTAAGTAAATAAAATTGAAAACAAAATGTCTCTAGACATTACTAAATGTCCATGGGGGGAAAAATCCCCCCCAGTTGAAAACCACTGAATAGTCTGCCAGGTTGTTGTGGTATACAGCGCACATTACGGGGTATAGAGAAAACCTGGCAATTCAGACTTGTGGGTGGGGAGCTGGAAGAAATGAAAGAGCCCCATGTCCCTGGAAATTTACTGTAGAAGCTCAGGACAGAGTCCCTCAGGTCCAATGCCAGCTCCCTGCATTGTGTTCCATCTTCCTAACTAGGGTTTCACCTGCTATGCTCCTACTGCGTATCACACCTATTCCCAATAAAGCTACTATTTTCTTACACAAAATAAATAAAAAAATAAAATGAAATGTGTGCATTTTATCATATCAAAATTGTACCTCAATAAAGTTAATTTTTTAAAAAAGAAAAACTGGTTCCTGACTGAACTTGAGGATAGAATAGGCTTCTCAGTACTTACGCAGAGTTTATAGTTGGGCTGGGAAGGATCTGCATTCTAGCTGCACTAAGGACCTTTAATTTGCCCACTGCATACGAAGCACCTTGTCCTCCAAGATCTTTTGTTATAGTCAAAGAATGTAGTCTTGTAGATAATTCCCTATTGAGAAGATACATTATAGAGGCCCCCACTGCAACTAATGAGGAGACATCCCTCTCCACCTCATTAATCTTTTTTATGTGGCCCTGGGTAAGTAAGACCAGCATCAAATATAAGGAGCCTTCACCTTAAGGTGTCTCTGGTACACAGACTTGAAGCAAAAATGTAAGGAAAGAAAAGTGTCCAGAATAGATCCCAGTTTACCACCAAAGCAAGGAAATCAATTGAATTTGGGATAGAATAAGTGGTCTAAAAACCAAGACTGTAAGTAGCTTTAGGGGATGAAATAAGCCAAGCATAACTTTTGAGGTTGCACTATATAAAATAGTGCCTTAGAATAATGTTTTCCAAAGAGTAGGACAAGTATTAGTCATGTACATGAAATGATTTGCAGGATTTTTGAGATGAATTGGGGTGGTAAACTAACATGATATTACATAACATTGAATAATTCTTTCTCTACTTCTCTTAGTTTTTCTGATTTTATATCAAAAAGTCTCATTTCCTGCTACTATGTCTTTAACACTTCTTTTTTCTCTCTTCTAAACAAAGAGAAAACAGAAAATGCCTAATTGGAGTGCAGTTGTATTGCTTTCTTGTTTGTTTACATTGTTATTTTCTATTTATGGCAAGTAAACCTGTTTTTAAATTTGTGGTAGTGATACTGTTTCTATAAAATAAATGGTTTTCAGTTTAAAAAGGTAGTTTATTAAAATAAGTAAAAAAATACTATAGTGGTATATTGATACGGTAGTATATGAATACCTAAGATTGGATAACAGTGCCTTAAAAGGTTAACATCATATGCATATATCAAAAAAAGGGAAGATTAACTTGTAAGCAACAGTATGTATCTATATATAAATATGAATGTATCACTAAGCATTAAATTATCACTATATTAGAAATATTAAATAAAACTAGCAGGATAATTTCCATATCATAAACTAGTTTTTTATTCAGAATTACATGCCCCTGAATGTCTCCCAAAGTTTCAGATGCCAGATGCTGATAAAAGGCCAGATTAGGATATTTAGTATCCTATAAATTGGGATAAAGCACTATAAAATTGGGCCAATGGAAGAAATACATCTGAACAATAATGAAGGGTCAAATTTCATTCCACTTCTATCTCTCTGATGAGTGCTTTCACTTGAATGCGAGTATATGAAGAAGATATGCAGAAGGTATCCACGAAGAAAAGATTCCAAAAAAAAAAATTCTGTCCCCATAAAAGTTGGCAATCTCCTATTTTTTGTTTTGCTCTTTTTTTCTTGGTATCCATCCTACTTTCTTTCCTTTAAAAGAATCCACGAAAATTTACATTTTACTTTAGGTCCATTAATCCTTCAAAAAATACAATTCACATGGACAAATTTCTTCAAAATCGTTTTGCTGTTGTCAATGTTTTGACAGTGCTGTGCAATTTTTTTAAAAAATCAACCTCAGCTAGACTCTAGAGAATTTTACCCATCAACATGAAAAAGAGAACTGTGAAACAGATTTTCTTATTTAAAGAAATATAAGACAGTTTGATTTCTACCATGCTTATAGTTTCCCAAGAGTAAAATTAAATTTGGAATGAACAAAGATAAACCTCTTACCTGTTGGAAGGTGCAGTGTTATGTTGTTGCAAAAATCTGTGAAGCAGCATTCAGTTTTGGTAACATTGTTGGAACTATGACAGAAGACTTGAGCATTTAATTCTGGGAGGGAGACACAGGATTTGATCACCTGTTCTTTCCCATTGGTTAGCATAACTGATGCCCAACATGCTCCTTCTGTTTGGCAGGTAAAGTTTGAAGAATCACACAAAAGACATACACACTTCAATCCTGGAAAGAGTAAGGCAAAAAGCTTCAAAATACAAAAGATACCATGCAAATTTATTTCATAATACTTGAGAATAGAAATTCAATCTGAACAAAAATTGGAAAGGGGTTTAAATAAGCAGCACTTGACAAACACACGCTCATCCTCTTACTCCCTCTCAGTTGTGTGTTTCACTAAATAGGCTGCTCAATTATCATTTACTATTGCTAGTATTTTTGTGAATTTATTCAGTTGCTACCTATATTTCGAAAAATTTTCCTCATCCATACTCCAAATCCTTCCTTCTTAAGCTCGATCAGCTCATTCCTAATTCAATAGCTCCTATAAAATGCTAGGAAAGAGTTTCACAGCAACCAACGGGAGCTGTCCAGCATCACTTGCAGAACATTAAAGTGTGGTTATGGCAGCTGTGTAACCAACCTAGTGTGTTCTGTTCATGCAGCCTTCTTCCTTTAAACTTTTAAGCAAATGAGCTAAACACAAAACTAGCCATAGGTATATATGTCTCTAAAAAAACAGTTGTAAGTCTTTATTTTCTGTGATATTATGACAATTGTTGTTATCGTCATAGTTCCTTAAAGGCATTCGTGAGCCATTATACTTCCCCCTCTTAACTAAGGAACATAGAATGAGAGTCATTGGAACACGGACCATGACCTTCGGGCAATTTTCTTTAAAGCACATATCTATTCCATAAAGTAAAGCACACCAATAATAGAATTTAATATATCTACACCAATAAACTTTGAAAAATTATACTCTGCTAAATTAATCTGTTCACTTACACATATCTCCCCAAAATTCCCCACTTACTACACACACACACACACACACACACACACACACACAAACACTGCACACTGACTCAGATCTTCAAAGTGGAGCAGTATTTCTCTGTTTCGATGTAAAATATTTGTCAGCATTAAGAGTCCAATGGTTGTGAGCAATTTATTCAGATTTCATTTAATTACATTGTTTCTAAATAGCACAATACTAAATAAGCTTTTTGTACTATTACTGTAACAAAATTTTCATTAAATCATAACTGCTCCCCCACAATTATCTGAATGTCCAAAGTCTTACCATACAATCATTGTTACTAAAATTAAAGTCTTTAGATTGGTAATCACTCAAATTGGGGCTGATTTTATACCCATAAAACATTTGATACAAAAATGGCAACTGATGCTCAATTTAAATGTCATTATAGGAGCAAAAATGGGTAATATTCCTATATAGCTGGACATGTAAGAAAGCACAAATTACATATCAATCAGAAAGTATTCTCTTCTTTTGATAGTTTTTCTTGACTGGTGAAATACCATTCCTATAAACAACTTATTAATCTGTTCTAAGGTAAATACAATCCTAAAGTAAAATATGATTTTGTTATCAACATCGGACATACATAATAGCTCACCTTCCTATTTATTCCAGTGGTGATCAACATAAATAAATATACTCTTTCATTGATATTTATGTGCTACAGTAGAACCGTATATTCTATGTTGATTGGGATTCCATAGAGCTAGATATATACAATCTAAGGATTTAGAAAATGTTGTAGGACACTTTCTTTGCATAAAAGAGAGCTCATATAGAAAGCATCCATTCACCCAAGTGTCTTCTCACAATGGACTCTCTCTAGCATTTTCCAAGTCCATCTGACAAAGGCCTTTAAATCCTGGTTATACCGGTTTTGTAATCTTAGGTATTACTTGGCCCCTCTGTGCCTCCATTTCTTTATGTAAAAGGTAAGACTAATAATAATATACCTCCTTATAGTGTTATGGACAATTAATTAGGTTAATCTATGTAAAGCCCTTAGAGTGTAAGGGCTTAGACCAATATCTGGCACATAGGAAGTACTATATGAACATTAGGGACTTATGTCTCTTACTACTGGAGGAGGTAAGGCTAGTTGCCTTATGAAACAATCGAAATGCATTTGTAATCTGTAGAGGAATAGCCAAACGAACTAGAGTGTAGAAACCATTTAAAAGGCATAACAAAGAAATGCACCTCTTTCTGCTCTGCCAGGAGTGATTTGAATGCCCACATTATTTCAATGGTCCAGGCTAGATCCTACACAGTCACACAGCAGGTGGTGTCTGGAAATGGTCCAGACAAAAAATTCAGGAAAAGGTGATGATCCCAGCCCTTGCTCTGTCACTAACTTGCTGCTTGACGTCAGAGATGACATTTAACCTTACAGACCTTCGCTGTCTTCCTCTGAAAATGGAAAATGAACTGGCATAGTGGTAGTGGGTCCAGAAATCTTAGTCTCATATGCCATCAACATTTTACGACTCTATGAATTTATGACTTACAGATATCTACAATTACAAAACATGGAAAACTCACTTAACAATTATTTAATGAAAAACTTGCCCCACTGTGGCTATTCTTCACCCTCACATTTTTAGGGGCTAAAGGTGAGAAGAAGAGTAACTTTCCTGACACAAAGTCCCAAACTGTTTGTCACTAGGTTTCTCATCAGAGTCTCTTCGAATGTTCTATCACCAAGAGAAGCTTAGTTAAGAAATCAAGGCAACTAAGGAATATGAATTCACTGAGTGAAGGCAACCATAAAGTACTTAGCAATCAAACATATGTTAATTTCATATACATTCATCATCACATATAATTCCCAGGCCAACTGTAGGAGTTAGTCGACACTATATCTATTTTATAGATAACAAAATGAGGCTCAAAAAGATCAAGCGATTGACTTAATGTAACAGTCCCTGGACTACTCACGCAACATTGTTTCTATCCTACCAAAGCTGCCAGTAAAAAAAAAAAAAAGATGGGCACAGAAACCATTCTCCTACCCCACAAATTTCTACCAATTTGTGAATAAAATATAATTCTAATACAGCAAAGAGAAATTAATAATTAATTAACAATTGAGATTTATATCCGTATTGTCCTAATAAGCTTTAAAACACAGTTGCTATTTTTTAAACAAATTCTACCTACCTATATTCTAAGGAGACAGGTGGTCAAATAAAAGTCAATATCACGTGCCTTGCTTGTAAAATAAATAATGTTCCCTTTCTGCTTATCTAAGTTCTGTATTAAGTAAGCCTCTAAGTACCTAACCTGATACTTTGCCTTTGAAGCGCTACTGGCTCCTTATAAAAATGATTACGTAATAGCTCTTATCAAGGAATAATGTGGATACTCACCGAATGTTTAACAAGCTATAAAAATTACCTTCAGTTTAAAGTAAAAGGTACCAATCAGAAGAAAAATATAGATCTAGGTGATATAGTTAATATAGAAAATGACACCTTACTTTAAATCTTACATGGTGGAAAACACTGACAAAGTTGAGGATTTGTTAATGATAATGGCTTCAAACATCTGCTAAATGTTCCCACTTATTCCAGATCAACTGGCAGTACTATAGCACTGACGAAGAACAAACAGCAAGCTAAACAGGACCTAAGATGTATAAGTAACATATGACATATTCAGTCTCTCATTTTTCATTTCCCAGCAGTCCACTATATCGTCTCATTGGACATACAATTAAACTATATTTATATCAACCATCCTCAACATGGAACCTTTGTGCTGCCAATTAAAATATAAGTTGCCATTGGTGATTAGACTTACACTTTTATATTTTGGGTGTTAAAAAAGAAACCTGATGTTAATTGAGTCAATTATACTAGAATATACTAGAATATTCCATGACAGGATAAATCTGGTTGTTAGCAGACAGTAGTCCTGCCTTATGTTTCTTTATTTTATACTTTCCCATTACAACGTACTTAAGTCATAGAAAGGGACAGCAAATGAGGTTGAAGAGGGAGGCAATTACCCATAATAAGAAGGTCTATTAGGTTTTTTCCCCACAAGGAAGATTGCACTTTTCTTCTGTCCCTTCCCACCTCTTTAATTATCCCCTTCCCGCACCTTTGCCAATTAGTCTGTAAAAGGCAAGACATCTGTTACCCACAAGACATCTGTTACCTACATCCACCAAAGGATGTGCACATTCCTAACCAACCAGAAAATAAATTTCTATCCATATTTACATGTGATGGCTAGCACACCCTGGTGTCCACAAATGTAAAAACCATCAGACTACAAAAAAAACAAAAGAACCAAATTTATGGATTTGCATTTATGTGCTATTCTTATTTAACAGTCAAATATTTGCTTGGCAAGTATTAGTTGTTTTGAATGAGATACTATTTTCAATAGGTTGGTTACATATTACCTAGGTTTCTCATATTTTGGGCCTATATGCTAAAATCGGCCAGTGCTTAACATAAATAACTGACACATGCCCTTTTTTGTTTTTCAGATATTAGTTCACTCTATTCAATTTCTCTAATTTTAGACCAGGCTATAAAACACAAAAAGTTTTTCTTAATTCAGAAAACTGTCTCAGATTTGACCTGCTGCATATGTAATCTTTTCAGCATTTGCAAGCCTCTGAGTTAACAAAGGAAACAATTCAAGCTTTTCAGTGTGCTGAATATGAAAAGTATGGCAACAGGAAAGAAGCCGGGAAAACTAGCACTAGTGAATCTGACGGAAAGCCAGACAGGGTCAAAGAAGACCAGGCAAAGATCTGTCTTCCCTTTCTATTCCTTGTCAAAATTTCATTTTCTTGTCATGTGGTCATTTCAAAGCATTTGCCCTTCTGAAGGGTAAAGAAAAATAGAAGAAAATCACATTAATAAAAATATGGGCAATACGAATGCAAACCTTTCAGACAATTGAGCTTTCAATAAAGATTCAGCTGGTAGAAATACTATTTGCCAGGCTGTACCCAAGAAAATTGAGAACTCCAAAAATATGGGAATACACCCAGCACAAAGGAAAATTGTTCCTTTGTGTGCAGTGGCAATTACATTCTCTGCTCAAGAAGGCCTCACCCTTATAGCTGAGAAGGAATGGATCCACCCTTCCAGCAGGAATTCCACCCAGGAGAACTGCTCTTGAACTTCAGCTGTAGACATCAATTTAGGAAGAGTCCAGCACATTTTAAATTATAGTACTAACCATTGGGAATTTCCTCAGTCCAAAGGCAGCACTGACTCAATCTGAAAATCTCAGCTCACCTCCGCCAAAAACCACCTAAGACTTTTAGACATGTTCCTCGATCTCTCAGACTCCTCATCTGAAAAATGATGAGGTCAAAAAGTAGATCAGACGATTTCTAAGGACTCCTCCAGTTTTATAGCCCTCTGCTGCTCTGAGCTTGTATCACAATTCTCAGTACAAATAACTTAAGGATTACCTGTGATAGATAAGAAGAAAGCTGGAGTTGGAAACATGAGCACCCACAGGATAGGTCTGCACCTCCAGATTCACACACTGATATTTCAGTGGGCGAGAGGATCCTATTGGCTTACAAACCAGCACAACTTCTCCAGTCAATATTAAAGATCATTTATCTTGTCCTATGTTTCTCATATGAGCATGAAATGCCAGTATCAGCTTGAAATCTGGGGCAAATGGAGGGAAAGTGATGGAAGCCTGAAAATGTTCTCAGCATCTCTGAGTTATATTAGACACCCAGAAACTGTTGCCTAGTCCTTCAAACATAGTAGACACACGATCGACACAGAACAGACACAGGGTCTACACGGAAATGGCACACAAGACCAAAAATGACTCAAAAGGACTCCATACTTGAGCAATGTCATTACTACATAGAAATGAAAGTGTTTCCCATTAATGTTTCAATGGCAGACAAAAGACTAGAGTTTAAAACTGGCTAAAATGATGTTATTTATTTACATATAGCTTCAAGACTGTGAATAAATACAGAAAGGATATGTATGATGGCATAAAGCTTTTAGTGCAATTCAAAAACTTTTTAACTGAGAAATATTATCAGTTTAACACTTTTGCCTAACAGCATAGTTATTAACTGAAAGATTCACTTTTCAAGGAAGGCCTTTTCCAAAAATATATTAATAACATTAGCTCCTAGGCTCTTATAGTATGGGACAAATATAAATCGATCATAAACAACTTAATCTAAAATGGTTGATGGTAAAATTATTTGGGTGGATTCTCTTAAAATATCCCCTTGAAAGGATAAAAATGAAGAAGAATTCTTAGAGAACAAAATGACAGCCTTCTCCTTCCTGCTTTTGGAAGTCAAGGCATCAGTGGGCAACAGGTTAGCAGGGATGGCGGTTGTGTGATAACTGCTTTGGTTACAGTACAGCATCTCCTAGTCTAAATCTTTGCTGCCTTAGGGAGGACATAGACTGCCTGGAGGGCCCTGGTCAAATTTAGACTCTGTAGCCACCTAAGGAAGAAAAGGACCCTATCTGAGGTCTCCCATCTGAAAGCATCATGTCAAAGAAAAGAGTATTCCTAATCACAGGACACATTTCCTCTGCCACTTTCCCATATAATTCTCACTTAACATGAAAAGTTATTTTCTTACACTTGGCAGCCTCAATGGTTCCTCATCAAACTGTTCCTTCAGTCTTGGGTACTTTTTATTTTGTTTTTTATTTGTTTGCTTGTTTGGTTTTTTTGTTTGTTAAGACAGGATCTCACTCTGTTGCCCAGGCTAGAGTGCAGTGGTGTCATAGCTCACCGCAGCCTCCAATTCCTAGGCTCAAGTGATCCTCCTGCCTCAGCCTCCCAAGTAGCTGGGATGACAGGCATGCACCACCACACCTGGCTAATTTTTTCAATTTTTTTTTATAGAGACATGGTCTAGCTATTGCCCAAGTTGGTCTCGAACACTTGAGCTCAAGTGATCCTCCCACCTTGGCCTCCCAAAGTGCTAGGATTACAGGCCTGAGCCGCTGTGCCAGCCAAGGATTTGTGTGTTTTTTTTTTAATTTATTGTCTTCTGCTTAGGAGAATAACAATGCTCAATGGATTCTGACTTCATTTAGAATAAAGCAAAATCCACAATCGTTATTATGACCTGATAGGCTAATAGTCTGGGCTCTTCCCACCTCTGGAATCTCGTTTGTCATTAACGGCCCTCCAGACTGGTCCCCTTCTTACAGCTCTAATATAACAACTTCTTTCCCACCTCACAGCCTTAGCTCTTGTGTTCCCTCTGCTTGTAGTGCTCTTCCCTTTCTTTTAATTCTTCAGGTCTCAGCTCAAATGTCGCCATCTCAGAGAAATCTTCACTGATGCCCCTTGAACAAGGATCTGCTCCCCATCCTTCCTGTGCGTATAACAATCTGTAATTAGCTTTTTTATTGTTTTAGCCCAGTGGAAGGAAAACTTCATGAGGGTGGGGACCTTCTCCTGTTTTATCTCCAACATATCCCCAACACCTGGAATACAGTCTGGCAGTGTAGTAAAAACCCATTAAAGATGTATTGAATTAGGTTGGGCACAATGACTCACACCTGTATTCCTAGCAGTTTGGGAGGCCAAGGCAGGAGGATCCCTTGAGATCAGGAGTTCGAGAACAACCTGAACAACAGCAAGACCCCCATCACTACAAAAAATAGAAAAAATTAGCCGGGTGTGGTGCCACACACCTGCAGTCCCAGCTACTCGGGAGTCTGAGGCAGGACGATCACTTGAGCCCAGGAGTTTGAGGTTGCTGTGAGCTATGACCACACCATTGCACTCTACCTGGGGAGACAGAGCGATACTCTGTCTCGAAAAAAAAAAAAATGTATTGAATTAAGAATTGTAGAAGGCTGCAAAGTAAAGAAGAATTCAAAATAGACAAAACACCTAAAAGATGTACAGCTCTACACCTGTTCTTATTGTGGTATATTTTCTTCCATTCTTTTTTTCTACATGGGTTTTTCATAGTTGAATTCAACCTGTAAACACAATCCTAAGTGCTACTCTTTTATTCTCTCAGCATTATGTCATGAGCTTTATAATGTCTTCTTTAAAAACATTTAGTGGAATGTATAGGCCTGTCATCAATGTAAGTGGACAGCATACAGCATTTCCTTACTCTTAGGCATCTCAGTCGTTTCCAATTTTCACAATTAACACTGTGTTGAATATATTTATGGGTTAATCTTTATCCAAATTTCATTTCGTATAATAGAGTCCTAGATGTGGAATTACACGTCAAACCTTCTTGATAGACACTGCCAAATAATTTTCTAAAGAAGTTATACCAATTAATATTTCCACTGGCCCTGCATGGAAGTACCCGTTTCACAGCACTAGCTATTCTCGCTAAAATCTTAAGGATCTGTCAGATAAAAGCAGTATCCTATTTTAATTTCTATTTCCTTACTAATGGCACTGAAACTTTTTTTTTTTCACATATTTCCTCTAAGTTTCTTTTTGGATAAATTTTTTTTGTTCATGCTATTTATCTCTGGGATGCATCTTAAAGTTTTTTTCTCAATTTGAAAGAAGTTTTTATAAAGTAAAGATAGAAATTCTTTGTCATGTATGTTACATATAACTTTTTCCACTTTCATATTTGTTTGCTTTTCATTGTTTTTGAAAAAAATGATACTTGCCCCTTGTCAAAAAGAATTCATGTAATATCCATACTATAAAGAAGGAAATAAAATAAGATAAATTACTCCTAATCTCATATCCCAAAAACGACTACTGTTAATAGCCTCTCCAAATATCCCTCCAGGGAGTTTTACATGTAGATATCCATAGTGATGTTCTCATTAAAATCCTAATAATATGACAGATGTAAACTGTATCAATCTTTTACTCTGAAATTTTTTCCTTTGCCTTAAAACTTAGCAATTCTCTCATCCATATATTTTCTAAATAGTCAATATTTTCTTCCGGTTTATGATTTGATTGTTTTTATACACCTAACTGCTAAATTTATGTGGAATTTGGGTATGGATCATCGAAATCCTAGGTTCATACACTAATCTCTTTGACAGGTGGTAAGTGAATTACTTTATGGTAAGTCCCTAGATGTTAAAAATTTTTTTAAAATCATTACTTGAAGAGCATTTTACTATATGCCTTACCACAGTTGGTAGGGAAGGGAGAGGAGGAGGGGAGAAAGCAAAGACTGAAGGAACCCGGCCGAGTAGGCTAAAGGGCGCGAGGACAGTGTGGTGAACCCGGCCACAGGCCGAGCTGGGATACGCAGGCGGAGCACCACTGAATCCGGCTGGGGCCTGGGCAGGGCCGGGGCGGGAAGGCCTCTGGAAGGTGAGTCTAGAGGAGCACACCTGTTCTTCACCCTCCCTGCCCATTCGGAGCAGCAGTCCCACCCCGCCCTCTGGCAGTCCTCGCAGCCCACCCAGCCTGGGGGAAACCCCGCAGTGTGCAAGTACTAACCTGCCCCCACTTGGGCGACAGGTTCTGTCACACTCACTCCCCAGATGGAACTCGATTGCGGGTCCCCAACCCACTCCCACACAACAGGCACCTGGGCGCCCGGCCCTCCCTCACGGGGCTCCCTGAACTGCGTCGGGACTGTTCCGCCACTTCGCCTGGACTCGCAGGCTGGGGCTCGGAGCCCTGCCCCAGAGCCGTGGCCCGGGGCTTCCTCTTCGCCGGATCGGTTTGCGGGCCCTCCCCGGGGTCACCGGGACGCCCAGGCTTCCTGCCGGGCTTGGGCGGGAGTGATTTCCAGACGCGACATCTCCCAGCTGGGCTTCGTCACCTGCCCCGGGGTAGCGCAACCTGGCGGGAGACAGACTCCTGGGACGGTTTCCCGGCGCACCCGGGTACCATCTAGTGGCAGCAGAGACAGGACGCAGGCTGTTTTTTACAGAATGACCTCCACTTCGGATTAGCATTTCTCAAGCATTTTTAAAACCCATGTCTCCTTAAAATAAACAGAAAAATCTAACACCCTCGGTTTTCTGTTATTTGAAATTTCAGAATGAAATGCCTTGTCTAGAAACAAATCAATGCAGTGATGCTCTGATGGAGCTTTTTCATTTGGAAAAGTGACCCTCCACTCTCTAACACCCTTGAAGATCACCACTCTAGCCTGGGAGAATTTGCTAGACCGGTGTTTATTATGAAAAATCTCTTGTTTGCACCAAAAGATTCCTGATATCAAAATGTTGCTAGTGAAGTCTTTCTAAATTAAAAGAAGAAATGAAACACCGATAATTAAGTCCTTAATACGTACTTCAATTTGCATATTCATTTAGGTCCTATAGGTCCTATAGCTGTTACATATTTATGTTCACATAAAATCACACCTGATAATAGTGGTTACCAAATTTGGGGATTTCACTGACCAGTAAAATTTCAAAGTAATTTAGGGACTCAACCAAGGGTTGCACCAAATTTTTGCTTTGCCAAGGAAGAACATGGGGGTCAAGGAAGTAGGGGTGGGAGAAGCACCCTCTATTACCATCATTTCACAAAAGAAGTTAATTAGCTTAAGTCATTCCATATTCTATACATATCGAAATATCACATTGTACTCCATAAATGTATACAATTATGATTTGTCAATTAAATTAATAGTAATTAAAAGAATAAAAAATAAAAGAGCTCACATAAAAAGAAAGAAATGTCATTATAATACCAAGAAAGAAAGAAAGTATGTAAATCTCAGGATTAAGGGCTGACTTTACCAGGATCAAAGATATCTTTTTAAAATTTCAAATGTTGAAAAACATAATTGCATTTGGTGATGTTACATTTCTTTTCATTGTCTTTTTCTAATATAAATTGTTAATCAGGGAGGTTAAATGTATCAGAAAGTGGTGCTTAAGTGTCCAGCTTGTTCTTGTTCCAACATGTGTTTTATACACAGTCAATGGTCACACTCCACATAGCAATCTTCTATAGTGCTATTTTTACTCAACCTGGAATATTCTGGAAACTGAAAAAAGCTAAATAATAATAGCCACCCACCCCTAGTGGCAAAGCTAGCAATGGCAGACTAGGTGTCTGCTAATAAGGGCCTTCTTTGCTCAGGGAACAGAGCCGTGGGACCTTCCTGGCTCAGCATGCTCACTCAAGGCTGATGTTCACCTACCAAAAATTCCCCTGGCAATGCCTCCATCAGTACTGGGGCACAAATCTTAATACTATATTTGATCAGCCTGCCCATTTAGGTCTGTCTTACAGGACTTGGGGGTTGGGATGCATTTTTTGAATTATTGCAGTCTTATGTTCAATATGTTACTCATCAAATCTCCAATTTACTTGACGGCAAACTCCTGATCAAGAATACACCACACGATTTTAACATTGTTTCCGTGGGAAATGATTGGCAATTATGACCAACTCCTGAAGGATACAGTCTCTAGCAATATCCTCTGGTGATAAGCAGGGATTGCTACTCTGCAGCATGGCGAAGCGAACCTGTGCAAAGAAGAAAATAGCACAGGAACCCTGATCCAGTCCACAGGATTTACGGGCCAAGTTAGGAGACTGGGAATTCTAATCCTACTTCCAGTAATGTGGCTTTTGAGGCTTGTGTCCTCAACTGGTCTCTGCAAGAAAGAATTCAATTCAGTGATCACCAATGTTCCTTCTAGTTCTAAAGTTCTATAGCACAAAGAGCTGGATGCATCAATGGCCACCATGCAGTACCAGGAAGAACACTGGGAGTGACTGCATACCCAGAGAACCAAGAAGTTGCTGTCCTAGAACCACAGTTCAGGAAGAAAACTATTCAGAATAATTTACTCTGATAAAGACTGAAGTGAACAATCATAGTTTACACTAGGGAGGTCAATTAAGTCACAAAGTCTAGTTTTGTGGTTTCAATCTCCATTGAAGTAGAGAAGACAGAAACCAAATGGGAGAGGATCGTAGACAGTTTGGTGATGAAAGAACATTTAAGGCACAAACCGCACTCTATTAAAGTAACTTCAAGTGTTTCTCACACCTCTTCCTGGTTGGATGAACTTTTTCCTTGGTAATGACACTGACACACTAAGGTGATATGATCAGGAACACGTGGCATAGTCAATCTATTTGGGAAAGATGATATAAAATACAAAAAACTTAATGACAGAAACATCAAGGTTTTAAAAGCTAAGAAAGCTCTGGCTTGTTAAAAGGAAGCAATTAAAAATAACCAGTAAAGAAAAAAGTAAATAATCAATAATTAATAGGCAGTCAAACTACAGGGCTAAAAGAATACAGAGAAGAAAAAGATAGACTGTTCCAAGTTTATAATAAAAGTAGCAAAAAAATTGAAAAGTTAAAGTCCTCAAGAGTTCTCAAGGGCTCACTTATCAGAAATTTTCATCACAATCCACAGTTACACATTTATAATATATGATAATTCTCAATCTAGAAATAAAAGGAAACTCTCCGAAGTAAGAAGATGATCTAGCTAAAAATAGAGTGGCAAGTGAGGAATTGAAAGGGGAAGAGGAGGGCAAGTGATTTGGAAGGAACTTTTTTTCTGAAGGCTGATCCCAGCTGGGCCTCTTTCCAACATTGACCCCAAGGCTCGCAAGTTTAGCTTGGATAATATGAAGAACTCACATTGCACACGCATAAAAAGGGCAGCCTCTCCTGCCCCTCTCTTCAAAGAAGATGGGTGGGAGCAGGAGCTGATGAGTGGGAGGCAATTTTTTTAAATCCATAATTTTTTAAAAATATAATTCCCAGACTTGTAGGAATTATCACAGTTGCTTTAAAAAGTGAGTTACTTGGCTTCTCCTGGCTCCTTTTGTCTATCAAAGCATTATTAAACAGAATAACTGCCCTTTCCTTTTTTTGCAGCTATACAAATATATTTCCAGATATAAAAGTGAGGAAATACAAGAAAGAAATCATAGGATCTTCAAGAAGTCTCAAAGAATTCATATTAGCCAGAACAAAAGGAAAGTCTAGGGTAGGTTGTCTTGAGTTTTGCTGCTTCTCTTGTGATAAGTCAGTATAAAACAAAACGAAACAAAAACTATAACAAAGAAACAAAGAAAACCCTTTCTTTGTAGCTGTGTTTATTTGAGTTTAACATTGCTGGACTTCAGCAAGGTATAGTTTAAAAAGATCCTGAGCTTTGGAAAATGTTTATCTGTCGTTAAAATTTTGAGCCACTCCTAGCCCAGCCATGTAGCTGGGAGGTTACTACACTTCTCTAAATCTGTCTACACACTGGTGAAGCAGGGATAATAATTCCTACCTCACAGAGGTATTATGAAAATTAAGAAAAGAGATATTCTAGATAACATATTTGACTATCACAGATGTTTAAAAAAATCTGGAAATTAAGCTCCTACTATTACAAGTTATGAGCTCTTCAGAGCGCAACATTTAAGGCATAAACCACACTCTATAAAAGTAGCTTCCAGTGTTTCTCACAACTCTTCCTGGTTGGGTGAACTTTTTCCTTGGTAATGACACCAACACACTAAGGTGATAGGATCAGCAGCTCCAAAACGAGATAAATATTTTTGTCAAAATAAAAAAAAAAATTGGCATCTGAGCATAATCAAAGGGTATGTATCTGGAACATTAACTCTCATATTGGTTACTGTACTACTATTTTTCCCTTTTCAATAAATTATTTCTTGGGTCTGACAAATATTTCAATGGGAAAATGAACAAAGTAGATGAACAGAGAAAAACCATTAATAAACATGAAAAGGTTTAATCTCATTAATAATTGAAATAGAAAATTAATACAAAGCCAAAATTGTCATTGGCCACATTGAAAATTATTTTATAAATTATAACACCCAGAAATAGTGGGTGAGGGATCAGTCAATAACATTTATTCTTCATACACAGTTGGTAGAGTATGAATTGGTACAAACTTTTTTTTTAATTTATTTTTTTTACATTTACCATTTTAAAGACTATTATTAATATAAAAATACAAATAAATGACCGGGTGAAGAGGTACTCAGGACTAGGTGTGGGGAGGGTCACAGGGCTGTCGTGCCCTCTCCAGGAGCAACAACAATTAGTACAAACTTTTAAATGTACAATCTGAAAATATTTGTCTCAAGAGTCCTAAAAATATTTGTGATATTTGTGATTGTACTTCTATTTCCTCTAGAGGAAATAATCACAAAAATTTCTTTAAAACTTCCATTGTAGAGTTATTATTCCACAAAAGTAAAAAATGAAAATAGGCTAAATATTCCCAAATCAAAATGCTTAAATAAATGTTGACAACATGATTTTGTAATATCCTCCTTTTTAGTAATATTTACTTAGAGTAGAACTTGCTCACTACAAATATTAAATTCAAAAGTAGAATTATAAAACATACAGGGCATGATCTCAATTTTTATAATAAGCATTGGAATAAAGATTAGAAAGAAAGACATCAAAATATTAATAGTGGTTACCTCTGAGGTATGGGACTACAGATGATTTTTACATTTTTCAACATTTTTTCTAATTTCCTACAATGAATACATATTGACACTATAATCAGGAATGAACATTATTTTGTTAAAGTCATTTCTTGTTCTGTCAAAGCATTTAGTTTACAGAGAGTGTTTGACAATATCACAGGGATATCATCAGTCAGGTTTTCTGCAAAGTCCTCTAAAATAACTCTGGGGTCTGGGTGAACACCCACAGGCCCTGCTGCCATGCTCTGCCACAGCTACAGAAACTCTGTTTTCAAATCCCAAAATTGGAATTTGTGGTCCAAAAATAGGCTAACATATTTGAAAGCAGGACTGTCCCTGAAAATTCAGATACATAATCATCACAAAATGATTCTCACTCTACATGGAAACTTACCTGATCTCTGGCACATAGATTAAAACTAGCCCAGCCTGTTAATCTTTCCATAACTTTTCCTCTCACCTTTTAATTGTTGAGAAAGGGTTAGAACAGACATAGTGACTTTCCCTGACTGAAGAAAATAATCACTGTGTGCATGATACTGTACTCAACAAGGGGTACCTCTAATCTGACTCAGCAAAATGAGGTTTGTGAACGCATTAATGAGCCTGTGTAGAGACGTAGACGTAAGCAAAATTCTCCATAAGCAAGCTTAATTCTATGGTAAACCCAGACAAGGAGCCCAAGTAGCCCATAAGTGTTCGCTTGCAGGTGATAAATGACCTTTCAAGACCAACTAAATGCTTTCACCTAAAACAGCAGGTGAGCAATGTTGCATTTACAATGAGCTTTATCTTATGTATGGATGACGTCCCTGAGTTGCAATTTCCTTTGCTAAGAGAAGAAATCACTATTCCACGTTAACAAATTAAACATAACCTAATTTGTCCTGATTTGATTTCACTTCTATCTGCTTTATGCCATTTTACAGAATGAAGATGATACAGACAAGAAATCATTTTAATATATCCAGAAATTCCTTACTTACAAAGAAGTTATATAACAAAAGTAAGTCAATTATTTATAATTTTAAAAATATTTCTATTTGGTTAGTTAATGTTATAAATGCACATGGCAAAAAAAATAATATAGGAAGAATTAAAAGGAAAAACATCTGTCTGGTTACATATATCTCCCCAGTCTCACTTGCCAGAGGCACCCACTTTTAACTATTTTTGTTGTTATTCTTCAAGACATTATGTTAGGACATTAATTTATGAAAATATACTGCTGTTCTTGATTAACCAACCTGAAACATTATCTGCTGACTTCCTGATTTATATGACTTCTTAGTTTACACACAGGCTCTCCGATTTGGGGAGGCAAGTCAGGTTTATTGATATATAATTAACATACAGTAATTATTATTGTAAGCCTTTCAGTGTAGTTTTATGAATGTTGACAATTGCAATTTCATCATCCCTCCTGACAAACTCAGACTGAATTTTAGACAATTCCTCTCCCCAGCCCAACTCTGGCAAGCAGTGATGTTTTCTGTTCCCATACTTTTACCTTCTTGAGAATGTCAAACAAATATAGCCTTTTGAGTCTGGATTTTTTCACTTAGCTTAAGGCATTTGAGATTCATTCATGTTGCTGCATACATCAGTCATTTTTTTGAATGAATGTACAACAGTCTATCTATTCACTGGTTAAAGGACTTTCATTTTTTCCCCAGGTTTACTGATTAGAAATAAATTTGTAATAAACATTAATATACTGATTTTTATGTGAAATCGGTTTTATTTCTTTTCTAAATAACTAGGAGTGGTATTACTATGTTGTACAGAAAGACTATATTTAACTTTATTTAGATAAAGTTGCCGAAGTGTTTTCCAAAGTGGTTGCATCATTTTACATTACCACCAGTAATGAGACAGCCTGTGTCTTGTCTTTTAATTCTCTTAACAGCATCTTTCAAGGAACAGACATTTTTAATTTTGATGAAGTCTAATTTATTCAATATTTTTCTTTTATAGATTATGTTTTTGGTGTTCTCATCTAAGAAACGTTGCCAAACCTAAGATCAAAAGATTTCCTTCTATGTTTTCTTTTAGAAATTTTTACAGTTTTAAATTTTATTCTTAGATGAGTGATCCATTCTAGTTAATACTTGTAGATATGCAAGGTGTTTTGAAGTTCTTATTTATTTCTTATTTATTTATTTCTGCATATTATAGAGGTACAAATGTTTAGGTTACGTATGTTGCCCTTGC
>RJWJ010021451.1:0-27876 GCA_004363605.1 Indri indri
GCCAGTTAACTCTATTCAGGCTTCACTTTTTAATGTCCTAATATCTGTTGAGTATTGCTTCCTGTGAGGGGAAGAGGGAAATCCACTTGGCAGTCTGGCATTCAAAGCCTTTTACGGTCTTTCAACTTTACTTTCCTCTGCCTCCCCCCACCCCATCCTTGCTTAATCTGCATCATTTCACTCATGGTCCCCTTGTTTCTTACTGCTTTGCAGCTGGGCTCCTACCCTTCACCTTACTTGGGTTCCTTCTCCGGTCCTCACCGCTCCATGAGCGGCCAGCAAAGTTCTCGCCTCCTCTTGCTTCCCCCAGGTCCCAGAGAGCACGTCCTCTTGTCCTGCCCTTCGAATTTGGCGCGTGTGGCTTTATAGCTCAGCCCGGTGCATGTAGCCCTGCCCATTCCTCCAGCTGTACAGAGACGGAGAACCTTCTCCCCCAGAGTAAGGCCAGGCGCAGGGCGTAGGTTGCACCCTGGCTACACCTGGGGCAGGGGAGTGTGCTTATGGCCCAAAGGGAACCCTTCCTTGGGACTTCCCGTGATATCCATGTGAGCCCCAGGGCCGGAGGTGAAGCCATCAGCATTGCTCGGGCGCTCTCTGAGGCTGCGGGAAGGAGAGCTGATGGGTGTGGAGTGTGATGGTGCCACGCTCGGAGCCGTCCTGGACCGGGACGGTGCTGGGATGCAAAATGGGGGAGATTCACAGAAAAGGAAATCCCAGAACTGGGATGTGAGGCAGTCGGTGGAGCTGTCGGGCCAGCTGGTGCAAGACAGGCCTCCTTCACTTCCCTTAGATACGAAACAGCAGGTTTCCCAGTCTAGGAGGCAGGGAGGAAGGGAAGGGTGGATGGGTTCTTTTAGGGTTCCTTCCTGTGAGGAGTTATTTTAAAAATGGTAGTATGGACGCCAGAGCCTGCCTCACTCCCCTGCCGTGGGCAGGCTGTGGGCCAGCTCCGGTCGGAGAGGGTGCAGGTTTGTGGACGGAGCCCGTGTGGCCCCTCGGCCCTCCGAGCAGCCCGGCTCGCTCCACGCGCTCCCTCAGGGCACTGGGCCAGTACGAGGTCTAGGTCCTCTTCTGTCACCCTGTTTGTGAAGGATTTTCATCATCTGAGCAGTGTTGACTGTGAACAGGATGAGTCTTTCCACCTGAACAAATCCTCGCTGCTGATACCGAGAATCGGTGGCAGTGCCGGTGGCTATTTTTGTACCGGGTCAGAGTTGTGTTTTCCGTGCTGTGTTTTTCCCCACATCTGCTGACACAATGAGATAAGAGCAGGGCTCAGAGCCCTTTGCTCCGCCACCCTGTGCTGTGGTTCCCCAAGGCCACCGTGTGGGGTTTGCTGGAGTCGGGGGTGGGGCTGTCCCACGGAGCAGTGGGACAGGCCCGAGCAGCCGCTCGGGATGCGAGCCTTCTGCGGCCCCCTGCAGCAGGCCTGGGGGGTCTCCTCTCCTGGGAACCCCCAACCCCCACCTCAGCTCCTGCTCTCGGGGCCTGCGAGTGCATAGTCAGCATTTAAAGGCTGCTCTGGGTCCCTTGTGTCACTAGGGTCTGGCATCACACGGCCAGGGCTCTTTCCCTTCCTTCTTCCGGACCCCACCTTGTTGGACAAGGCAGGACGCAGGGAAGGACTTCGACACAGACCCAGTGTTTGGTGGATGTCTGAGGGGCCTTGGGCAGGCGCCATCCTGGGCAGGCGCTGTTTGCTGCCCTGTGGTTCCGTCCAGGCCCTGGGGCGTGGAGCGGTCCTGTGCCCTCTGACCAGTGTCCCTACCAGGACTGTCTGGCAGAGCTGCACCTCTGCAGTCACCACAGGTCCCTAAAACCCTCTGGGCCCTGCTCCCAGGGGTCCCACTGCCTTAGGCAGCATCGGGCCTGTGGCCAGCATGTCCCTCAGGGTCTGGAGTAGTCCCCTTCTGCTGGGCAGAGCCCGGTCTGCCAGGCCACACAGCTCCAGGTCAGATCCCAGCTCTTCTGGCTATGTGACCTTGACCAAGGCGCTTCCATTCCGGAACCTCAGCTTTCTTGTCCGTAGCGTGGAGTGGTAACAGCTTCTAGCATACAGGGCGCGCTTAATCAATGCTGGCTTCTTTTCCCAGCCTCATCTCCCACCCTCACCACCTCCTTACCTCTCATTCTGCAAACCCAGGGTGTCCCGGCTGTTTTCCTTTGTTGCCAAAACAGATCAGTCTGTGACTGCGCTCACTGATGCGTCAGTGAAGGACGGGGTCTGTGGAGAAGGGACGAGGCATCTGTGTGTAGTGGGAGGGACACAAGCTCTTGGGTGGGACAGAGGAGGGTGCAGCCCTCTGGCCTTTCACAAACTGGGGGTGTGACTTCCGACAAATTGTTTCATGGCGCTGTTTTTCTCATCTGTGAAGTGGGGACAATAATACCTCCCCCACTATGATGTCTTAAGTGTTAATTGACAATGCATAGAATGGGCACAGAACTGGCCCGTGGTGGTGGAAGTGAATGTCAGATTTGTGCCCGTGGCCTGGCCTGCTAGGGCGTTGCAGGCAGGTTCCTCCCCTCCAGGTGTACTCTCCTCTTGCTTCCTTTTGGGAAAACACCCAGAGGCTGCCAGTCCAGAGCTTGCTGCTCCCTCTATTTCCGCCACCCTGGCTGGGGTCCCTCTTGCCCTTTCCCTGTAGCAGGCAAATCTGCTGGCACAATACCCTCCCAGAGCTCCTCCCCTGAGGGTGCTGAGACCATCACCAGGCTCCTCCCCTCCTGTCTCAGAGGCTTCTGGGTGCCAAGAAACATCCCCCTGGCCAAAGCCCTCTCTTGACCCTCCATGGCCCAAGGCCGAGGTAACCCTGCACCTGCCAGCGACGTGTGGCCTGGGTTTCTATGGGAGGAGCCGAGCGGGCCCTAAGTTGTAAGGAAACTCACAGTGCTAATTGTGGTCCCACATGGGCATAGCTATGCCATATGCCTGTCATCCCACGGCACTGGGGAGCTTTTCAGATGTAAGAATGTGTCCGATTAACTCGCCAGAGGCCCGTTGAGGACAGGAGGCCCCATGGGGAACCTGGGAGCCCTGCCTGCCTCCTGGGTGTCTGCGCCTGGCAGAGGGGTGCCCTCGTCCCAGCCGCGGCGCTCAGCGTTGCCCCCGCCCTCTGATGGACAGGTGACGGTGCAGTACATCCAGGACAATGGCGCCGTCATCCCCGTGCGCGTCCACACCATCGTCATCTCCGTGCAGCACAACGAGGACATACCGCTGGAGGAGATGCGCAAGGCCCTGAAGGAGCAGGTGATCAGGGCCGTGGTGCCGGCCAAGTACCTGGATGAAGACACCATTTACCACCTGCAGCCCAGCGGGCGGTTTGTCATTGGCGGTCCCCAGGTGCGCCCTTGTCTCTGAATGAGGCCCTGATTCGTCCTTGTTACTGGGGCTACTCGTGTCTCGGAGCACACAGACCACAGGAGACAGCTTTGCGTGGCCCAGCCGGGTCTGGCCGTGGACTGAGTGTGAAGCCCGTGAATCCTGGCCTGTACACATTTAGTGCGCTCTCCGCGGGGGCCTGCGGTACCTGTCAGTCTGTGAGTCTTGGCCCTGCCTGGCTCTGCCGCTCCAGCCTCGCGCTCTGCAGCCGAGCTGCCCCGCCCTGCTCAGGTGCTCGCTCTCCACTGCCGTGTGTGTCGTGGCTGACCGTTCCCAGGTGGCAGGTGTCTGCCAGAGGCTGCCTGTGCTCTGTGGGAACCCGGTGGGGCAGGGTGTCGTAGACGGGGACACTTGCTGCCGCTCCCTCCTGTGGCCCAGGTGTGAGGAGGTGGAGGTTGGCAGAGCACATCTGAGAGGCCGCTGCCCGCCGCCCAGGGACCTCAGCTGTGGACGCATCACCACAAAGTTGAGCCCTGTCCCAGGTTCTATGAGCCCATGTAGTGTAGAAACATGGGGTGGAAAAGAAAGCTTACTGTTTTTTCTTGCAGAAGCTCTCAAAGCCTAGACGTACTGGGATAACTGTGGAGCTCTAAGAGGGGGGCAGAGTGCAGACTGCCCCAGCGGTTTCACACAGAGCCCCTGCCCTTTTAGAGACATCGCCGTTGGTGATGTTACACAGAGCGCACTCGGGAAATTGGCGCCGGCCAGGGCCACAGCCAGGGCTGCGTTCTCCACAGTGAATCCCTGCCTGCGGGTGCATCTCTCCGTTGTGATGGGCTAGACAGCAAAGGCACTGGGGTAGCTGTGACCCCAGAGAAGCTCTGGCCCATCTTCTGCGCTTTCTAATGAGGCTTTGACAGGTTACCTGATTTCCATATCTGGGTCAGTGTCTGAACTGAGGTTGGAGCCCAGGGTTTCTGGCCAAGGGGTCCTTGAAAATTGCCTGCAGGCAGCCTCGGGGCATCTGTCCTGAGTGTCATCCCCTCCAGCCATGGAGGGCTCTGCTTCTCATCTCCTCTCTCTGTTTCTTTCCCTCTGCAGGGGGATGCGGGCGTCACTGGCCGTAAGATCATCGTGGACACCTATGGAGGCTGGGGGGCTCATGGTGGCGGGGCCTTCTCTGGGAAGGACTACACCAAGGTGGACCGCTCGGCAGCATACGCTGCCCGCTGGGTGGCCAAGTCCCTGGTGAAAGCAGGGCTCTGCCGGAGAGTGCTTGTCCAGGTGGGCCCCCCCCACCGCTGACCCCACCTTCCTGTCCCAGCTGAGGGACCCTGCCCAGCCCTGCCCTGGGGAAGGAGATGTTGGCCTAGTGGGGAAGCCTTGTGCTTTGCCAAAGGTGGTGGCTCTGTGGTATCGTGTTGGGCTCTGTAGCCAGCACTCTGGAAACGTAGGGGAGGGCAAACGAAATCTTCAGGGAGAGGGCAAACGAAATCTTCAGGGAGAGGGGCACCTGCAAGAACCGCCCTCCACGAAGACAGTGGGGGATTCTAGGCAGACAAACTGGGAGGGGGGAGCACGTTGGGCAAGAGATGAGTGGTCCCTGCTGCCCCTTCCGTGAGGGACAGACCCCGCATGGAGACTTCAGTCCCTGACCCTGGTCCCTTCTGGAAGGTGTCCTATGCCATCGGCGTGGCAGAGCCGCTCTCCATTTCCATCTTCACCTACGGAACCTCTGAGAAGACAGAGCGGGAGCTGCTGGACGTGGTGAACAAGAACTTCGACCTCCGGCCGGGCGTCATTGTCAGGTAGAAGCGCCCCGAGCTGCCGTTGTGTGGGGCCTGCTCCCTCCCCAGGTGCTCAGCTCCACTGGGAGGGGAGCAGAAGGAAGGGCGTTTCAGCCTCTCAGCCGTAGAGGGTGTCCAGGCTCTCAGCCCAGCACAGGGCACACCCAGTGCAGGATGTCTGCTTTTTGGGTTGAAGGAGGCTGCACAAGATCCCCGCTGGCCCGGCGGACGCTAACTCCCGTGGGCTCATGTTTGAGCAGCTGGGTTGGTGGCGGGGGGTGGAGGGGGTGGTGCGTGTGGATCTTAGGAAAACAGTGATATGGCCACATGGCTGGGAATTGGGTTGCCAAGCCTGTTCCCACATGCTCGTTTCTCGAGCCATCCCTGTTTTCTGGAGCTTGTGGACGTTGGCCTAGGCTAGGTCAGTGGAGTGGGGACGAGAAAGGCACCTTAATAAGGCTGGAGTTCCAATCCTGGCCGCCGGATCTCCAAGCCTGTGTTTCCTAAGCTAGAAAACAGGACTGTGGCGTGGCGCGGATGGGAGGCGTGCGCGTGAAATCCACAAGGGAGGAGTGCCCGTGGAGTCTGCTAACCGCGCCTGCACTCTGCCCTGTTCCATGTCAAAATGACCTTTTCTTCTGGACACGCAGGGATTTGGATTTGAAGAAGCCCATCTACCAGAAGACAGCATGCTACGGCCATTTTGGAAGAAGCGAGTTCCCGTGGGAGATTCCCAGGAAGCTTGTGTTTTAGAGCTGGTGGGAGCTGGGCCTGGCCTCATGCTGGTGGCATCCAGTGGCCACGCTCCTCTTCTCCAGGATCCCAAAGCTCATATGTCCTGGAGCTCTGGGTGCTGACTGCCGTCCCCACCCACCAGCCCTCTGGGGCAAAGCCGGGTCCCTCTCATTTAGTCCTGTCCTGCCATCACCATGTATGGCCAGAGGCAGGTGGCTTCCCGGTGCTGCGGGTCAGAGCTCCGTGTGAGGGTCATCGCGGTGTCTCCCTGCCTCTCCCTCAGACCAGGGCAATGTAGATTTTGTGGGAAAAGCACCCCTGTCCAGAGTGAATTCCCTCACTCTCCTCCCCACACAGCCTGGACCCTGACCAGCCCCTCCTCGCCCCACGTGGGCCAAGGTGAGGTCAGCGCATCTCACAGACCTCAAGGTTCCCTCTGCACCTGGGCCAAGGGGTCTCCCTCACAGCTGCTGCCAACACCCTTGAGCCAGGGGCTTCACAAAGCCGCTCCTAGGCCAGGCATCTGGCAGGGGTGAGGACAGGGGCTGATGTCTCCTAAGCATCTACAATGTGTGAGGGACCCGGCTAACCCCTGCTCTCATTTTTTCTTCACTGCAACATGATAAGGTAGCACCTTTTATTACCCCATTTATAAATGGGGGAAACCAAGACACAGAGAGTCTAGGTAACTTTCACGAGGTCCCACAGCCACGGGTGTCAGGGCCTCGACGTGAATCTAGGAGCTTTAACTCAGGAGTCTGTGTACCCACCACCCCCATCTCATGCCAGAAACAGACTTGAGCAATGACTAAGCAGATTACAGTGAGGCCACAGACTCTGCCCTGAAGGCCTGGGGTTACTGGGAATTACTGGATTAACCCACTGGCTCTTCTTGAGCCCTGGGCAATGGTCTGCAAAGTCAAGATGGAACCACGGACTATTTCGTTTGTCTCGTTTGTCCCAGAAGACAGTTCAGGGTTGGCTGGGCACCCTGGCCCATCTGGATGGGCTGGAGTTTGGAATTAAGAGGCAGCCTTATCATCCTAGCCACGTGACCACTCAGAGACACACAGGGCTGGGGATTTTGGACCTCTGGGTTAAGTGGTCTAAGTCCAGTCCAGTCCTACCTGGGCTTCTTGGAGCAGAAGCAGCAACTTGTCCTAGCGCAGGTGACTGGCCCCTTAGGGGACTTCAAGTCCTTCTCCTTCTTTGGCCCCTGTATGTTCTGTAGGGTTAGTGCTGTTGGAGTAAGTGGTAGGGGACCCTAAGATGCCCTTCTAGAGAGGCCAGCCCTAAGGCCCAGATACTGATGTTAAGTGGGCCGGTCTCTCCTCCTAGTGGTGGACAAGGTGCCTGAGATATCATGAGGAGATTCTGCCTTTGCCAGGTGGTTTTCTGGGGACAGGTCTGTTCCTCAGGGGTCTGAGTGGTCCTTGGTCTGCCAGGGTCTTGGAAGCTGCACACTCCCCTGCCTTGCCATCCCTGGCCGGCACCTCCCACCCCACCTGTCCTCAGCCTGGGCCTCAGACAGCAGCGTCTCCACCTTCTCTCGAGCTCTCAGGGCCACAGGCTCAGGTAGGGGCCTCTACGGGCCCCGGGAGAACACGGGGGCCTTGTGTTCTTTCCAGGGCACACGGTGCTGGTTCTGGCTAGGAGAGGTGACCAAGAAAGCCTCACCTGGAGAGCCAGCAGCCTGTACCTGGGCCTGGCCTTTCCCTCAGGGGACAAGAAACTCTTCAGGGCAGAAAGGGAAGCCCAAACTGCCCTCAAACCCTGGAACTTGTGTATGATACTGAAACTCGGGTCTCTATGCAGCCTCCTGGTGACCTGGGTCAGCTTTAAGTTCCTCCAGTAGATGGAGGGACACATTTGCAGGTGGCTGAGTCCTCTAACTTGGACAATGTCCCAAGCAAAAATTCAGGATTTTATACTTTCCCTACCCCCAAGAGGAATAAGACCTTTTTTGTCAACATTGTTTATATGAAACTCAAGCTTTTATTTGTTCGTAGTTCTTTCTAGAACAGTGAATAAAAACTCAAGGAGCAACTACCCTATGCTTAGTTTTTGTCTTCAGAACCCTGGAGACACCCACGCTGTGTAGCATTGCGAGACTCCGCCACCCCCAGCAGGGGTGGGGTCCTCCCTCAGCGTCACCGGCCCGGGGCCCGCCCCTCACGAGCTCATCCTCCAGCCGCCTGTCGGTCACATCACCGCCGTGTTCACTCCCTACCACGTCCCACTGAGGGACATGTTCTCAGGAAACCCACTCCACGTGTGGGGACACGGAGGGCCCAAGAGGGTTAGGAGTGTGACCGAGGGCACCCGGCTGGCTGTGGCTGCTCTTGCTTCGTTCTCCTGGTGACAGGCACTGCTGCCCTTAGCCGCACGCTCCCGCCCCCACGTCACAGTGTCGCAGCTCTTGTCGGATGGCGGGATAAGGGGCTGGACTGGCGCAGCGGGTGCAGAGGTGGTCTGCAGAGGAGAGGCGAACCTCGGGGTGGGTGCGCGTTTCCCCCTCACACATCTGCAATGCGAGGGGCGTACACAGATGATGCTTTTTAATTAGAAGGTCGTCCCTGCAGGGGCCCCCCCGAGGAGGCTTGGTCAGAGCAGAGGGAGGTGCACTTGCGCAGTTCCAACACGCGGCAGTGTGGCCGGGACTCAGCTCCGGGGACGTCCCCAGGGTGGGCTGCGGGGAGCCGTGCAGCCCCTCCCTGTCAGGCTGAGAGGGCTGGTCTGGGGTCCCCGGGAGGGCAGAGGTGAGTGAAGACCTGGGAGTGTGCAGAATGGGGGACAGGAGGAGGAAGCCAAAGGCCAGAGGGTGTCATGGCCTCGTTCGAGACAGAATCTATGCCCTGCAGAGCCACTACATGGGATATGTGAACAAAAAGACACTCATGAAACACATCGGAACACTTGCCTGCGGAGGAAGGAGCCTACAGGCATAAAAGGCAAAATGCAATGAGTGAAGGCAAGGAGAACCCACCGCGCCACGGAGCCCCCAACGGCCACAACGTCAGCGAAACATGGAAGGAGCCAAGGACACTGTGAGGGAGCGGCCAGTGGGGTGGGAGGAAAGCCAGGAGGGGTGTCCTTGGAAGCCAGGTGAAGATGGGGTTTCTAGAACGAGGGAGGGACCAACTGTGTGAAGTGGCACTGATGGGTTAGATGACATGAGGCCCAGGAGTGTCCCATGAATCCAGCCACGTGGAGGTTGTTGGTGACGTGGGAAATGGCACAGTCATTTTAAAAAGTATGACCATTTTCCCCACCCTAGTCACGATCCTTTTGTGCATCTCATACATTCCAAGTGCAATTAAAAGCGCGTGCCTGGCTGTCCTTGCCGCGCATGCTTGTGCAGGGGCATCTCCCTGCCCTCATTGCAGACTCCGCTCCCCAACCCCCACCAAACTCCAGACTGCCTGGTTTCTTTGGCTTCTCCAAATAGGCCAAGCTCATTCCTGCCTCAGGACCTCTGAACATGCCATTCTGTCATGGATGCTTTATCGCACCCTATAAGTTTCAGGTGAAATTTCTGTGTTTCTGAAAAGCCCCTTCCTTGATAACTTCTCTTTTCGACTCCATTCCATTTTTCTTTTCTTACCCAGTGTTTAATGAAATGTGCCAATGGATATCATGCCTTGTTTAACCCTTGGAGCCCACCCCTCTCACTCAACTCTGTCCATACCCACCTTCCTTCTGTTCTCCGCGTGGTGGTTCCTCTGAATGTTTTCAGTCTCAGCTTCCAAGTCAATCTCCAGAAAGATGCCCTTAAACATCCTCCATAAATTATAACCAACACCATCTTTATCTGATACTGAGTTATAGAAGGTTGTTTAATTCTTTTATTTTTAGTAAACATTTTTATTATTAATAAGGATGTTATGGCAATAATTCTATAGCTCATACACTAAAGAAAATGTATTAACCCAAGTAAGAAAACTTTTTTTTTCCAGCTTCATTGAGGTATACTTGACAAATAAAAGTCAAGTATGTTGACTTTTATATATTCAAGGTGTATATCGCGATGATTTGATATATGTATACATTGTTTAAGAGTTACCACAAATTTATCAACACACCCATCATCACACAAAATTCCCCTTTGAAGGCTGCCCTCCTTTATGGATGTCAGTGTCTGCCTGTTTAGCCTGTTGCCCCCGTAGGACCTGGCACTCCTGAGGTCTGGCCTTGTCTGCTCTGTGTGCCATCTCACGCCTGGCTCCAGTGCAGGGCCCAGCGCAGAGCAGGTGCCCGATGCAGCACATCAGAGAATGAGTTGTAGGTGTGTCCATCCCTCCTGCCTCCTGAGCTCCTCCTAGCAAAGAGGTTCTGCAAGATACGAGGATCCTGCTTGCCCTCTGGTAGGTCTCGCCTGGCTCGGGTGCCCAGAGATGTAAATGGACAAAATATATGAACAGGAATAAATACATGTAATGAAAAAGAAAGTCATAAGAAACAAAAGTTGCTCAATGGCACTTATGTTTCAAGAAATAAAAACTTTTTAAAAATGTCGTGTTGTGTTTTGGCAAACAGACGGCTTAAAAAGAAAGAAAAAGAAATAGAGGGGAAAAAAATCTTAAAGCCCAGGGCTGGCAAAGATGTAAGGAAATAGACATCCCCAAACATAGTTAGTGGGGTGTAACTTGGTTCAAACTTTCTAGAGGGAAATTTGATTCTTTCTTCTTGAAATGAAGATGTCATGTTTGCCTGGTTTGACCCTTGGGTCAGAGGTGGCACCAAGATAGGAGGCACTTTGCTCCTAGGCCTGTGGGTCAGGTGGCTGAAACCAGCCCCGAGGATCCCAGGAGGGCAAGGTTGGTGTGTGCAGAATGGAGGGGGTGGGTAGGTGGGTAGGGGCGGTGGGGGTCGGGAGTGGAGGGGAGTGTACAGCTAAAACCCACATCTGTTCTCGGCCACCGAATGGGCAAGAAGGGCAGGGCTCTCCTCCTGGCCCAGGGTTGAGGGGGCCACTTCCAGGGTGTTTTCAGGAGCTCCCATGGAAAGGCCCCGGGACATTGGGGCTGGCTGGGAGGAGCCTTCTCCTTCACAAGCCAAGGTTGCAAATGCTGAAACAATTGCAACAGCCTAAAAGGACAAGAATTCCCTTCCACAGAGGCTATTCACATCCCCAGGTGACCAGGAGGAAACTGAGGCTCAGGCAGGCGAGGGCACTTCTGAGGGCTACCCACTCATTAAAGAGCAGACCCAGTCCTGGGGCAGGAAGGGAACCAAGGATGTAAGCTGACTAGAGCCCCCTCCACTCCACTGGGATCGTGCACACGCCCCCCCCCCCACCCCACCACCACACACACACAGGGCCAGGGCCCTGCTGCTCTAGGGGGACGGTGCCCAGGGCTGTGAGGTCCTGGGATCCAGCCTCTCCTCTAGTTCTGAGCTGCGTGCCTTCTCCAGCAGGAGGGGCAGCCCTCGGCTCCCGGCTTCCTAGAGGCCCCTCTGGGAAGAGCGGGGGTCCCCACTTCCCCAGCTCCTTCAGCAGCCCCTGGTTCTGCCCCCACCTCAAGGCCTCTGTGCCCCTCTTCAGGCCACCCCACCTTGGTACCTATGTCCCTCCTCTAGACAGGAGGTGGGGCGGGGTGGAGGCCTCTTGGCATGTGTAGATGACCTAAGTCTGTTCTATCTTCGTCCTTGGGCTAAGGGAAGCCCCATAGCAGCCTCCAGGGGGCGACCCCACCCAGCTGACCTGGCCCCCCAACCCGGCCTGCTCAGCCCCTCCCGGCAGGTGCAGCCAGGGCTCTCCTCCTCCCTGCACTGAGCTCAGAGAGGCCGCTCTGAACATTCTTTACTCTCCTCTGTCTTTGGTTTTCTACTGGTTCTCATCTCCAGTTGCATATTTCTGCCTCGGAAGGAAAGAAGGAAGGAAAGAAAGGGACCGCAGAAGAAGTGGGTTTGGTAGGCGGTTCCTTAGAGGGCAGGGTGAGGGTGGCTTTATTGCTGCTGTCCCCCCGCCCCCCCCCCCCCCCAGTGGTGGTCAGACCTGGTTGCCAGGCTCAGGTTCAGTTCTGGGTGGAACCGGGGTCAGTGACCTCAGTCAGAGTTTGGCCCTGCTGACCACGGTGGCTACAGGGGGCGCTGCAACGGCCTGGGAAACTAGGCAGGAGCTTCAGCCAGCAGGAGCTGTCAAATTGATGAACCCAGGACACGCAGTGGAGTTTCTTGGTAGAAGAAACTTATGATGTGAGACCAAGTCTTGCTCTCCGTGGATCTCCCTGGAAGGTGATAATGGTGTCACGGTACGGAATGTGGAGACAGTTTTCTTGTTTTTGACAGACTTGCTGAACCCGGGAAAGGAAGACCTTCTGTGCAGAGAGACAGGGACACGCTGCCGCAGCTCAGCACTAGCGCAGTGGGATGGAAAGCCCTTGTCAAGCTTCACCCTGGGATGGATGAGACAAAAGCCTGGGAGTACCCGGTGCCCTGGACAGGTCCCACCTGTGATCTGCAGCTACAGAAAGTGATTCAAGGCTCTTAAAGGAAACCTGGAGAGAACCATTTCTTCTCAGAGCCAGATTCTGCCCCTTGAACTAAAGGCTCATGATGGTTGGTTGGGAGCAATGAGAAGCCTCATCGTCTCCATACAGGAGCTGCAGACCTGAACCAAGGAATATGGAAACAGCGATTATCCCTGAGCTTCTAGACGTGGGTCCTCACGCAGCTAGTGATCCAGACGGAGCATTTGCCCTCTGACCCCTGGGCATGGGATACAGCCTCCCCTGAAACCAAAGGGCCTCGCCTCTCCCTTCGTACCCCACCCTGGCCGCTAGGCTTTCCTCTGCCCTCCTCCTCCTCCGTTCTCAAAGCCCATGTTTCCAGTGACCCAAATGTGGAGTTCGTGGCAAGGAACCAGCCCGCCTCCCGCCCCCTTCTCCTGGAGGCCTGGGTGAACTCCTGAGCTGGCTTCCGTGAAGGGGTCACTGTCTTCCTCATCCTTCCTCGGGGGCTAAACACCCTGACCCAGAAAATGGACATGAGCTGCCTCCCAGCGTCAGTGAGCCCCACGTGACCTGCTAGTCCAAATCCCTAATCACCATGGGGCCCTGTGTAATTTGTTATCTATACTTGTTTTTAGTTAAAAAAAAAAAAGTTTTAAAATACGTATTTTACTTTTACTCAAATTGCACCTCAATAGTAGTATACACTTATGGATAAAATTTAGTAAATTGTGGCTATTTAAATTATTCTTATTACAATTTCTAGAAAACATAAAGAGTTCATTTGAGTTTGATGACATAGTCCACTATTTCCTAAACTGTGCTGTTATCTGGGAGCAGCTCAGCCACCAGAGACATCTGAACTATCAGAACACTTCCTTTCTGCGAGTGCTTCTGTGTTGCTTGATGATAAGACAATGGCAAAGGTTATTTGTCAGTCTCCAGAAATGTAAAAGAATGGCTTGGCCGTGGTGAGGTACCTCATAGAGCGGAGGTAGCTCCTGGTCTGGGCCCAGTAGGGCTGTTGCCACCCTCTGGCTGCCAGGGTCCTGGCCAGGGCTGGACTGAGCTCAGCTGCTCAGAGTGGCAGAAGGTCTACAGAGGCTGGGATTCTTCAGTTCTTCTCTACCTTATCAGGGCATCTGTGCCACTGGGGCCCTCAGACTCTTCATCTTCAGGTGAAGAGCCTGGCCCAGTGTCACTACCATCCATACAATTCATATTCTGAGAGCCTCAGGGCAGCCTGTGCCAAGCTCTGGGGTATCTGCAGCCTAAGGACTCTGGGTTGGGGTGTGAGAGGTGCTGTTCCCAACAGCCTGGCTGAGCCAGGATCAAGCATGTACAGGGCTGGGTGTGGGCGCTTTGTGGGCAGAGAGCAAGGCTGAGCCCCGAGGTTTTCCAATGAGCAGTCCCGGGACATGAGGCCTGACTAGGTTCACCTTGCAGAGTGATAGGCCAGGCTCAGCCCGAGCACAGCCTGATCTGCAGCTGCCGCCATTGTGGGCAGAGCATGCACTGGGCTCTTCAGGGAAACCTGAACAGAAGCAGACAGACCCTGCCCTGCAGCGAGCCTGGGAGGGATGCAGTAACAGACAGGGTACAGCTGGTGCCTAGCACCTAGCAGGCACTCAGGGATGCATAGTGGTTCACATCAGGCTTCTTGGGGACACAGTGCTCAGCTGGCCTCTGTGGACACATGGGGATGGGACACTTAGCCAGAAGACCCTGACAAAGGGAGGCACACAGGGGGCAGACGCTGCTCCTATCAGAATCAGGAGCAGTAGGGGAGAGTTTGCACGCTGCAGCCTGGGAGGCTCAGAGAATTAAAATCGTGCCTCCTGTCCTATCATGGCACTGGACACGAAGTAGCCTCCCTGTTGTGGAATGAATGAACATGTCTGCACATCCCCTCAGCTGGCTTCTGCAGTTTTTCGTGCAGCCAGCAGAGGGCAGAGCTGACCCACACATTCCCTGTGGACAGAGGGGAGGCTCCCTCTTGGGAGCTCTGTGTTCCCATGGGGGCCCCCATCCCTGGCCATGGGTACAAGAGGCCATTCAGAGCCCCCGAGAGATCAAGGCTCCTTCCCTAACATCCCATCTCTCTGAAACAAGACAGTCCAGTTGAGACAGATGTTCCTGTGCCAGTCTGACCCGGATACCTGGGATCTGGTGGGTTGTAGCCCCTCTTGTCCCAGGGAGTGCTCCATCTTTTTCCTTCGTTAGGGGAGTATGTTTCTTAGGGGGAACGGATAATACATACCAATGCTATTCTATGCAATGTACGTAGCCAATGTCGGTCAGCTAGGAGCTAGCTGTCTTTATGCCCATTATACAGGTGTAAGAACTGAGGCCCATTGCAGGGTCATCGTTATTGATGAGGAGCAGAGCCCAGTAGTACATTGGCTGAAATTTGGGGCATGTGTCTGTGTGTGTGTGCACATATTCTCTGTCTTTCCCCTGTCCTGCCTAGGTGTGCCATGGCTGTTGTCCTTGCTATGGGAGGGAAAAAGATGGCTGGCCACCCCTCTGGTGGTAGAGAAAAGGGGTGGCTGGCATCAGGCTCTGCCAGCCTGGGAATAGTTGTTTTTGGGTCAGAAATACTCCTCATTTGGGGAAGGGTTACAGGCTTGGAAACCAACCCTTGCATGGGGCTGTCAAGGCCCTTCTGTTCAAGGACACCAGCCCGTGTCCCTGCCACGCATAGCCTCTCACCTCCCGGGGCTCTATAATGCCCTGTTCAGGACTGACCTGTCTACCTGGACCACAGTGGACGTGTAGGAGGGTGCGGGCCCCATGACAGGTGCACCAGGGCCAACAGTGCACTCTCCATTACTCCTGGGCAGGACATGGAAGGGTGTGGAGTGGCTCTCTGCAGGACTCTTGCTTCCTGCACATCAGTGGCATGTGCTCATGTCCCGGCGAGGCTCCGGGTTAGCCCGGTGCTCCGTTCCCTGGCTCACAGCATCTGGAACGAGTGTCTTCAGGTGGCCTGTGTGCTCCTAGAGGACCCTACAGGGAAGGGCCACCTGGCCCTGTGCTCTGTGTTGTCCTGTCTTCTGCACCCCTGCTGCTCCTAGGGCCAGGAAGTTGGCCAGATAAGATTTCACGCAGATTCCTTTTTATCCTGTGGATGTCTGCAGGGCTTGGGGCAGATGGAGCCATGCCAGTGGGCATGGCGTCTCTGTACCCAGGGACAGTGCTGTTGGGTTGCCTGGACAAGGCTTTGTGGTGGAGCCACAAAGTGGCTAGTGGTAAGTGTCCCTGCAGTGGTCACTTGCCGTAGTTGCTCTCTGGCAGCCCCAAAGGACCTAAAGGTCCTCCCTAAAGGTCCAGGTCTGGCTCCTGGCTTGTGGCTTTGGGCAATGTGAAGCCCATGCCCCGGCTGTCCCTTCAGGTCTCAAGCAGGGTTGTGTGGCCTTGTGGCTTGGAGTTAGAGTCCCAGCTCGAGCAGAGGAGGAGATCTGAGTGAGGTTTGCAGGGGGCTGAGTTCCTTTAGTTCAGGCCACATGTGAGGTGTCCAGTTTTGTTTTTATATTCATATTTGCAATTTTTATATTAACACCACCCTTCAGGTAACCATGATCATTTTGATCAAAGTTAGTTTGTTTTTTTATTTTTTTTGAGACAGAGTCTTGCTCTGTTGCCTGGGCTAGAGTGCTGTGGCATCAGCCTAGCTCACAGCAACCTCAAACTCCTGGGCTCAAGTGATCCTCCTGCCTCAGCCTCCCAAGTAGCTGGGACTACAGGCATGCGCCACCATGCCCGGCTAATTTTTTCTATATATTTTTTAATTGTCCAGCTAATTTCTTTCTATTTTTTAGTAGAGACGGGGTCTTGCTCTTGCTCAGGCTGGTCTCGAACTCCTGAGCTCAAATGATCCGCCCGCCTCGGCCTCCCAGAGTGCTAGGATTACAGGCATGAGCCACCGCGCCTGGCGGAATATTCTTAATTTCCTTTCTGAATTGTTAGTTGCTAGTGCATAGAAATACGATTGATGTTTGTATATTGATCTCATATCTCAAAATATTGAAATATTGTTCATTAGCTCTAATAGTTTAGTCAATTCCTTAGTATTTTCTGTATGCAAGTTTATGTCATCTGCAAATAGAGATAGTTTTACTTCTACTTCTTCAATCTATATGCCTTTTACTTCTTTTTCTTGCCTAAATACCTTGGCTAGAACCTACAGTACAGTGTCGAATAACAATGGCAAAAGCAGACATCCTTATCTTGTTTGTGGTCTCAGAGGGAAACCTAAGTCTTTCACCATTTTGTGTGATATTAGCTGTGGGTTTTTCATAGATGCCCTTTATCAGGTTGGGGAAATTCCCTTCTATTTGTAGTTTATTGAGTGTTTTTTTTAAATCATAAAGGGATTTGTTAAATATCTTTTCCACTATGTTGAACTGATCAAATGTTTTTGATCCTTTAGTGTATTAAATTAATTGTGCATTACATTGATTTTCAGATACTGAATGAACTTTGCATTCTTGGGATAAATCCCTCTTGGTTGTGGTGTATAATACTTTTTATATATTGGGGGATTTGGATTATAATTTGTTGAGGATTTTTCTGTCAATATTCATAAAGGATATTGGTCTGTAGTTTTCTTGTGATATCATTTTATGTATTGCCTTTGGTATTAGGGCAATATTGGCCTCAAAGAAAGAGTTGGACATTCTATTCTTGGAAGAGTTTTAGAAGGATTGGTGTTGATTATTCTTTAAATGTCCATTCGGTCTGCTATTAATATAACCACTTCAACTTTATTTTGGTTACTGTTTGTATGAAATATCTTTTTTCATTCTTTTACTTTCAATATATCTGTGTCTTTCAATCTAAAGTGTGTCTTTTGTTGACAGCATATAGCTTGATCATATTTTTAATCTAGTCTGCCAATTTCTATCTTTTAATTAGAGAGTTCAATCCATTGACATTTAACGTAATTACTGTTAAGACAGGATTTATGTCTGCCATTTCACTATTTACTTTTTTTTTTGAGGCACAGTCTGACTCTGTTGCCTGGGCTAGAGTGCCGTGGTGTCAGCCTAGCTCACAGCAACCTCAAACTCCTGGGCTCAAGCAATCCTACTGCCTCAGCCTCCCAAGTAGCTGGGACTGTAGGCATGCACCACCATGCCCGGCTAATTTTTTCTATATATTTTTAGTTGTCCAGCTAATTTCTTTTCTATTTTTTTTTTTTTTTTTTTTTTAAGTAGAGACGGGGGTCTTGCTCTTGCTCAGGCTGACCTCGAACTCCTGAGCTCAAACGATCTGCCTGCCTTGGCCTCCCAGAGTGCCAGGATTATAGGTGTGAGCCACAACACCTGGCCCTCGCTATTTACTTTCTATATGTTGTGTTTTTTGTTTCTCATGTTCCATTATTGCCTTCTTTTTGTTAACAGAATATTTTCTCAAGTACCAGTGATATTTCTGTGTTTTTTCTTTTATTATATTTTTGAGTTATTTTCTTAGTGGTTGCCCTGACAATTACAATAGCGTCTTAATTTATAACAGCATAGTTTGGATTAATATCAACTCAATTTCAATTGCATACAAAAATTTTTGTGTATAATTCTGCTCCTCTGTTATGCTGTCATTGTCACTAATTACATCTCTATACATTGTGTGCCAATCAACATGGATTTATAAGTGCTGCTTTCTGCAGTTGTCCTTTAAATCAGATAGGAAAAAGAGTTACAAATAAAAATACATTTACACTGTCTTTAAATATACCTATGTAGTTAAATTTACCAGGATCCTTTATTTCCTTTTGCAGATTCAGGTTTTTTCTAGTGTCTTTTATTTCAATCTGAAGAACTCCCTTTATTTATTGTAGGAAATTTGTTATAGGGTAGGTCTGCTAGCAATGGACTCTCTTGGTATTTGTTTATACAGGAATGGCTCAATTTCTCCTTCATTTTGTGAAGGATAGTTTTGCCATATATATAATTCTTGGTTGACAGTTTTTTAATTTAATATGATAAGATCTTGAACATATCCTACCACTGCTTTCTTTATAAGAAATCAGCTGTTAATTTTTGAGCATCTCTTATACATGATTGGTTGCTGCTCTCTTGCTGTTTTCAAGATTCACTCATTGTCTTTTGCTCTCAACGAAACTGAAACATTTTGACAATGATTTGGTTATGTTGTGTCTAGGTGTGGATCTCTTTGAGCTTATCCTGCATGGAATTTGTTGAGTTTCTTGGATGTGTAGATTAACGACTAGCAAAAATTTAAAATATGAACAAGAGTTGGTAAGGATATAGAGCAACTGGTTATATCAAATACTTCTGGTGGAAGTGTAAATTGGTGCAATTTGAAAAACAGTTTGGCAGAATCTACTTAGTTTTAACATATGAAAACCCAATGACTCAGCAATTTTTTGTAAAAGAATATTCACAGTGACATTATACATGCTAGATAGAAACTGGAAATAATAATTGTCAGCAATAGAGTTCAGAATAATGCGCTCCTGTGGGGAAGGAAGAGGGTGCAGAGACTGAGACGATGCATAAGAGAGTCTCTGAAGTGCTGGCAAAGTTTACTTCCTGACTGATTGATGGTTTCATGGGTTTTAATTTGTCATAACTTATGGAGACATAAACCTGTGTTTTATTCTTTTTGTGTGTTAAAACGTGTTAAAGTGCAAAAATTTTTAAAAATTAAAAGAGAGCAAAGAATACATTACTGAAATTAAAAACAAATCCCAAGAAAAGACTACAGTATAATTAGATTCGTATGTGTTAATCTGAAAAGATGTCTGAAGTTTGTAAGAGAAAACACTAATTGTGGAAGACTATGATCTTATTTGTGCAAAGTAAAAGAATGTGTGTGTGCCTGTGTGTCTGTGTGTTTCTTAATATATTTCTTTGGAGACACTTGCTGCCACCTGCCAGTTTCAATACTTCAAGGTAGCAGAATGGAGAAAGCTGTCTCCCTCCCCTGAAAGTCTAAAGCATGATGTGTTTCCCTAAAGTTTGGGTAGATTCAACCCAGAAAGGTCCTCTCTGAGGCACTATAGTCAAACTATGAAAAGTCATAGACAAAGAGAGAATTCTAAAAACTGCAAGAGAAAACCATCATGTCACATATAAGGGAATTCCCATTAGACTAACAGCAGATTTCTTGGCAGGAACTTTACAGGCCAGAAGAAAATGAAATATTTTCAAAGTGCTGAAATAAAAAAAAAAACATGCCAATCAAGAATACTATGCCCAGCAAAACTATCCTTCAGAAACAAAGGAGAAATAAAGTCTTTCCCAGACAAGCAAAGACTGAGGCTGAGGGAATTCATCTCCACTTGACTGGTCTTACAAGAAATGCTTAAGAGAGTCCAATATCTGGAAGTGAAAGGATGATAACTACCATCATAAAAATATGCAAAAGAATAAAACTCATTGGCACAGCAGAAACACAAATGATAGAGAGAAAGGATCTAAATCTTATCATTACAGAAAATCACCAAACCACAAAGATAAACAATAAGACAGGGAGGAAAAAACAAAAGATATACAAAATAGCCAGAAAACAATTTAACAGAATAACAGGAGTAATCTTCATTTACCAATAATAATCTTGAATGTAAACAGATTAAATTTTCCAATTAAAAGATGTAGGCTGGATGGATGGATAAAAAAAAAAGACCCAACTATACGCTGCCTGAAAGAAATTTACTTAACCTTTAAAGACACATATAGACTGAAAGTGAAGGAATGGAAAAAGATAATCCATGTAAACAGAAACCAAAAGTGAGCCGGAGTAGCTATACTTAGATAAAATAGACTTTAAGTCAATAGTTGTAAAAAGAAGCAAAGAAGGTCATATATAATAATAAAGGGATCAATTTAGCAAGTGGATATAACAATTGTAAATATATATGCACCCAACACTGGAGCACCCAGATATATAAAGCAAATAGTATGTATAGAGAGATAGACTCCAATGCAGTAGTAGTTAGGGACTTCCCACATTCCACTCTCAGCATTGGACAGATGATCTAAATAGAACACCAGCAAAGAAACAGTAGATTTAAACTGTGCTATTGACCAAACTGATCTAACAGACATTTACAGAACATTTCAACCAACAGCTAAAAAATGTACATTCTTCTCAGCAGCATATGGAGTATTCTCTAGGATAGACCATATGTTAGGCCACAAAAAAAAAGCTACTACAAATAAAAAAATGAAAATTATAGTAAGTATCTTTTCTGACCACAATGGAATAAAATTAGAAACCAATAATGAGGGGAATTTTGGAAGTGGTATGAATACATTGAAGTTAAACAACATACTTTAGAACAACCAATGACTCAATCAAGAAATTAAGATGGATATTTAAAAATGTCTTGAAACATTTAAAAATAGAAATACGGGCCAGGCGCAGTGGCTCACGCCTGTAATCCTAGCACTCTGGGAGGCCGAGGCGGGCGGATTGTTCTGAGCTCAGGAGTTCGAGACCAGCCTGAGCAAGAGCGAGACCCCGTCTCTACCAAAAATAGAAAGAAATTAATTGTACAGTTAAAAATATATAGAGAAAAAATTAGCCGGGTATGGTGGTGCATGCCTGTAGTCCCAGCTACTCGGGAGGCTGAGACAGTAGGATTGCTCGAGCCCAGGAGTTTGAGGTTGCTGTGAGCTAGGCTGACGCCACGGCACTCGCCCCAGGCAAGAGAGTGAGACTCTGTCTCAAAAAAAAAAAAAAAAAAAAAAAAAAAAAAAAAAAAAAAAAAAAAAAAAAAAAAAAAAAAACAAACAAATAAAAATAGAAATACAATATACCAAAACCTGTAGGATACAGAAAAAGCAGTACTAAGAGGGAAATTTATAGCATTAAACACCTCCATCAAAAAAGTAGAAAGATTTCAAATAAACAACCTAATAATGCACCTCAAGAAATTAGAAAAGCAAGAAAAAAATCCAAAATTAGTAGAAAGAAAGAGATAATAAAGATCAGAGCAGAAATAAACAAAATAGAGACTTAAAAAAAAGTACAAGATATCAATGGAATGAAAAGTTGTTTTTTTGAAAAGATAAACAAATCTACAAACCATCAGCTAGACTAAGAAAAAAAGAGAAGAGATCCAAGTAAATAAAATCAGAAATGAAAAGGAGACATTACAACTGACGTCACAGAAATGCAAAGGATTGTTAGACACTGTTATGAATAGCCATATGCCAACAAATTGAAAAACCTAGAGAAAATGGATAAATTCCTAGACACACACACCTTACTAAGATTGAAGTAGGAAGATATAGAAAAGCTGAATAGACAAATAAGGACCAAGATTGACTCTGCAACAAAAAGTCTCCCAATAAAGGAAAGGTCAGGACCAGATGGCTTCACTGCTGAATTCTACCAAACTTTTCAAGAAAACAGAAAACATAACACCAATTATTCTCAAACTATTCCAAAAATTTAAGGGGAAGGAGTTCTTTCGAACTCATTCCACAAGGCCAGCATTACCTTGACCAAAACCAGACAAGGACACAACAAAAAAAGAAAACTACAAGCCAATATCCTTGATGAACATAGGTACAAAAATCCTCAACAAAATACTAGCTAACCAAATCCAACAGCACATCAAAAAGATGATGTACCATGATTAAGTAGTATTTATTCCAGGGATACAAGGATGGTTCAACATATGCAAATCAATAAATGTAAGACATTGCATGAATAGAATGAAGGAGAAAACCCATAGGATTAACTCAATAGATGCAGAAAAAGTATTTGACAAAATTCAACATCCCTTTATGATGAAAACTCTCAACAAATTAGGTGCAGAAGGAACATATTCAACACAATAAAGGACATATATGGCAAACCCACAGCTAACATTATACTGAATGGGGGAAAAGTTGAAAGCTTTTCCTCTAAGAACTGGAACAAGACAAGGATGCCAATTTTCATCATTCTTATTCAAGGTGGTACTGGAAGTCCTAGACAGAGCAATTAGGCAAAAGAAAGAAATAAAAGGCATCCAAATTGGAAAGGAGGAAGTCAAATTGTCCCTGCTTGCAAATAGAAATCCTACAAATAGAAAATCCTAAAACCTCCACCAACAACTCTTAGAACTAATAAACAAATTCAGTAAAGTTGCAGGATACAAAATCAATACACAAAAATCAGTAGCATTTCTATATACCAATAACCAAAGAGCCAAAAAAGAAATCAAGAAAGCAATGTCATTTATAATAGCTACCAAAAAAATTAAATCCCTGGGAATAAATTTAACCAAGGAGGTGAAAGATCTCTATGATGAAAACTATAAAACACTAATAAAAGAAATCAAAGAGGTTACGAAAAATTGGAAAGACTTCTTATGTTCATGGATTGGAAGAATTAATATTGTTAAAATGACCATACTCCCCAAATGATCTACAGATTTGATGCAATCCTTATCAAAAATACCAATGACATTCTCCACAGAACTAGAAAAAAAAATCCTAATATTTGTATAAATCACAAAAGACACCAAATAGCCAAAGCAGTTCTGTACAAAAATAACCAGTGGCATATACTACAAAACTATAATAAGCAGAACAGCATGATATTGGTATAAAAACAGACAGATAGACCAATGGAATAGAATAGAGAACTCAGAAATAAATCCACATATTTACAGCCAACCCATTTTTACAAAGGTGCCAATAATACACACTGGGGGAAAGGATGTGTATTCAATAAATGGTGATGGGAAAATTGGATATCCTTATGCAGATGAATAAGACGATACCCCACCTCTTAGCATGTACAAAATTAAACTCAAAATGGATTAAAGACTTAAACATAAGACCCACGATTATAAAACTACTAGAAGAAAACACAGGGGAAATGCTTCAGGACTTGGTCTAGGAAAAGATTTTATGAGGAAGACCTCAAAAGCACAGGCAACCAAAGCAAGAATAGACAAATGGAATCACATCAAACTAAAAATCTTCTGCACAGCAAAGGAAGCAAAAGAGTGTACAAACAACCTACAGAATGGGAGAAAATATTTGCAAACTACTCATCTGACAAGGGATTAATATCCTGCATATATAAGGAACTCAAATATCTCAACAGCAAAAAATAAACAAACCGATTAAAAAACGGTAAATGATCTGAAGAGACATTTCTCAAAAGAAGACGTACAAATGGCTGACAAATACATGAAAAAGTGCTCAACATCACTAATTATTGGGGTAATGAAAATCAAAACCACAATGAGATGTCATCTGATTCCAGGTAGGATGACCATTATCAAAAAGACAAAAAATAACAAATGCTGGTGAGGATATGGAAAACAGGGAACTCTTCTACACTGTTGGTGGGAATGGGAACTAATTCAGCCACCGTGGAGAACAGTATGGAGGTTTCTCAAAAAACTGCAACTAGAACTACCATATTACCCAGCAATTCCACTACTGGGCTTTTATCCAAAGGAAATAAATCAGTATATCAAAGAAACATCTGCACCCTCGTGTTTATTGCAGCAGTATTCACGATAACCAAGATATGGAATTAACCTAGGTGTCCAATAACAGATGAATGAATAAAGAAGATGTGGTACATATACACGACGGAATACTATTCAGCCATAAAAGAGAATGAAGTCCTGTCATCTGAGACAACTTGGATGAGCCATTATGTTAAGTGAAATAAGCCAGGCACAGAAAGATAACTACTGCACTCTCTCATTCATATGCAGAAGCTAAAAAAGTTGATCTCGTAGAAGTAGCAACTAGAACAGCGGTTACCAGAGGCTAGGGAGGGTAGCGGGCAGGAGGGATGGGAAGAGGTTAGTCAACAAGTTTACAAAATTATAGCTGGATACAAGAAATGAGTTCTGTTTTTCTCTACCACTGTAGGGTGACTACCGTCAACAATAATTTATTGTATATTTTCAAATAGCTAGAAAAGAGGACTTTGGATGTTCCCAACACAAAGAAATGATAAATGTTTGAGTAGATGGATATGCTAGTTGTTAATGATCCTGATTTGATCAATGCACATTGTATACATGTATCAAAATATTGCTTATACCCCATAAATACGTATGATTTTTATGTGTCAATTAAAATTTTTAAAAATGTTTAAAGAAAGAGTAAAGAGTACATTACCAAAGTTAAAAACAAGCAAACCCCCCAAAAATGCTACAGTTACAATTATAACCTTATGTATTACTTTGAAAAAAATGTCTCAGATATGCGAGGGAAAACACTAATTGCAGAAGAGTACCTATGCTATGATCTTATTTGTGCAAAGTGAGAGAATGTGTGTGTGTTTGGGTGCGTGTGTTTCTGAGCATGTTTCTTTGAAGACAGTTGCTGCCACCTGCCAGTTTCAATCCTTCAAGGTGGCAGAATGGGGAAAGCTGTCTCCCCCTCCCCTAAGCCTAAAGCATGATACGTTTCTCTGGAGTTTGGAAGTCACGCAAGACGGTGTTCAAAGTGCTCAGGGCAAAGAGGGCTGTGTTGGTGAAAACTAAAATAGAAATGAGTCATGTGAATTTTAAAACAAATTGGATGTCATTTCTAGGTAATAGAAATAGATTTATTGTGTTTTTTTTTTAAAAATGAAATGACATTTATTGATGAGGTACTAATGTAATATATATGCCTGTGTGTAAATATATATTACCTATGTGTGTATGTGTATGTATATACTACAAATCCACATGTTTCTTTAGTATGCTCATTGCATTGGAGAAGAAAAGCCTCAGTTTCCACTCCCTTCGTGTTGCTGAGCTGACCCCCTGGATTTCTGGAATTAGAAGTGACCTTGAAATATATATAAATTCATAAATTAATTTGGGCATGCCTTTGTCTCTGGGTGCAAATGGAATCCCCACATCCCTCTGACCTTGGGAAGATTATGGCAGAGGATTTAAGCTGGCATAGAGGAAATCTGGATAATTTTGGCAATCCATGCAACCCTCTCAACCTCGGCTGATTGAATTATCGAATGAGGAATTATTTGTTTTCGGTATATCTTACAGACATTGTTGTGACAATCTAGAAAGACAGAAAAGCTCCAGGCATCCACATACAGACTCCTTATCCAGCCAGGACCCAGAGCAGCTGGACACGGAGGAAGGGGGAGAGCCCCCCGAGACCTAAGACAGAGGACGCTTGTCATCGGAGTGCATGTGACCTCCACTTGCCACCTCCTCCGTCTTACTCCACCCACATGGGAGAAAGTGTCTTCCTTCTGGATCCATCACATTGAGTGAGGAGAGAGTCCTGCCACAGGGGGTAGGACTCCAGGTGGAGTGAAGTTGCATCCTCTGAGGTGGCTTGGTGTGGGCTGCCAGAGCCCAGAGGATGCCCCCGCGGAGGAGCCATCCACACAGGGAGACGGCCCAGCACCGGGCATGGGAGCCTGAGGAGGATGAGGAGGGCACGGAAGGAAAGCTCCCTCATAGGGGTGTCGGAGCTGAGCAGGGTGAGGAGAGGGCGGAACTAACTACTTGATCTGTTTGACTTGTTTCCAGAGACGGCGGGATTTCCGCAAGACAAAGGAGCTGAGATTCCGAAGGCCCCTGTGCAGACTTCCTGACACCAAGACTCACCATCCCTCACTGAGGTGTCCCAATGCACACAGCCCCTCATTAATTTCAACACGACCTGCCCCAGTGTACACAGCCCCTGGTTAAAAGCCCCTACTCTCCCTCGGTTGGGGGGATGGACTTGAGGCTGCTCACCCTGTTCTCCCAGCTGATATCATTAGCATTAAAAATTCCTTTCTTCCTTGGCAATCCTTGCTGTCTCAGCAATTGGCGTAGGTGTGGTGAGCAACTGTACCTAGGCTGGAACCCCCTTGTGGCTTTGGTTACAAGAGCAAACTGCTCCAGCACTGCCTGGCTTCCCGCCCCTAGGAGTCCCTGAGCTGAGCTCCCCCTCCCTAAAAGATCTCCACACTCCCTGAGGATCTCACGATTTTTCAAACCACTTCCAAGTAAGCATGGGGATGTCCCCTTGTCTTGGTTCCCCGGTGTTACCGCCCCCACAGTTAGAGAGTCCCTCCTAATCTAGTGGCTGAAGTAGGGGGTCTCATCAATTCGGGCCTCATCTATCATTCGACCACTTCAAATAGTCACCGTTGCAGGTTGCCAGACATCACCCACGGCCAATGACAGAAACTGCTGCTCCCCTCTGGCCTTCCAGGCGCTGCCCTGCCTCCCGCAGCCGAGCCTCCAGGGCAGAGGGAAGTGGGACCCACGGTGCGTTTAGCTGACCCTCCGCCCGTGAGCCCACCAGCTTGGGTGCAGGCTTTGGAGGCAGGGGCCGGAGGTCTGGGGGCCCAGTGGTGAGCCGGGTCCCAGGGCAGACCGTTTGCTCCTGCTCATCCTGACCACACTCAGCTCGAACCACGGCCTCTGCCCCTTCTGGAAACAAACCAGGAGGCAAATGGACCTCCCTGAGTGCCGGGGTGAGGGCTCTCATCTTTCACTAAGGACGTGAGTCAGGGGCAGGGTGGGCGCCCTCAGCCAGTGGGAGATTTCCCTTCTTACAGACCTCAAGTTTCTCTTTAGCAGGCTCTGTGCTCCCCTCAAGGGTCCTAAGTGTTTCCCCAGCCTGAGTGCTCTGCGGGGAAATGAGCTGTGTACACGAGATAGCTGCTTCCTCCCTTTCCTCCCTGGAGTAGACGCCCTTGTGACAGGGGCCTCTCCAGGTGGCAGGAAGCCTGGCAGTCCACATCCCTATAAATGGTGCTGTCCACCTCGCCGCTCTGACGTGGAGCAGAGACCCACGTAGCCTGGGGGCTCTGTGTGAGGGTGAGTGTGGCCCCATCCCCTGGGTCTTCTATAGCGCTGGGGTCACAGGCGGTGAGAACCAGCCTGGCAGCCATGGCCCTAACTGCGGCCTGGGCTGGGGAGGAGGGGGTCTCCCCCTGCACCCTGGGAGGGGTTCCATGGCATCGTAAATGTGGGTGCAGGAAGACGGACTTGCAAATATCCTTATACTGGCCAGGTCCAGTCCCACGGGGGCTCAGCAGGGCCTGCATGGGGAGCGAGAGAATAGCCCCCCAAGGGGAAGGGGAGGGACTCCCCATTACTGACCACCTTGAGGCTGTGGGTCCTGTCCACGCTTTTTTATTCTCAGGTCCATGATCCCTTAGAACCTGAAAAGAGGGTCACTGAGAGTAGGAGGGACAGACAGAGTGCGTGAGTGAGTGACCGCATCCCTTCTAACAGCCTGGGAGGGACAGCTCAGGGTTGTCTCGAGAGCACAGAAGATTCAGCTGAAGTCAGAGAAGTGGAGCGAGTTCCCCGGGGCCTCACAGTGAGGCACTAACAGAGAAGACGCTCCCTTAGAACCCAGGCCCTCTGACCCCCAGAGCTCCTTACTCTGACCCTCCTCAGCTGCGGGGGACCACAGCGCCTCGAGCCAGAGCAAGAGGGCGTGAGACCTGTTGGATACCAGATGATGCTGGGAATTTCCGTGGGGAGTTTGGGTCTTCACAGCACTCTTGTCTAGACCTGCCCTGGCTCTCTGCCCTGCTCCTGAGTCCCCACAAAGCACGGTGGGACAGACATTGCAAGTGCTCCAGGTGGGCTGACGGCCCGTCCCTTCTGCAGGAGAAG
>RJWJ010021452.1:0-27939 GCA_004363605.1 Indri indri
GTAAGAACCAAGGAGCAAGCGGACACCCTGGTGTGCCACACTACTCTCACCTTGTGTAGCCACCTCACTTCCAGTAAGTCCTGTATCTTGGCTATGTAAGTTGGGAACTTCCAGCAGGTATTTGAGGGTGTGTCTGTGTGTGTTTTCTTTCCCTTCTAATCTTTAACCAACCTGCAGGATGAAGGTGGCAAGAGGTTTTCCCAGAAGGCTGGGAGTTGAGCTTGTTTACTCACTTATTCTAATCACTTCATGTCATGGTTAATAGGTAGCTTTTACACTCGTACCAAGCCCACCGCCAGCGGTCAACACTAGCTTGTTTCCACACGTACTTTCTTTGACATGGACAGAGCAGTGAGGCAGATGACATCAAAGGTTGACTCCGATGCCCACTGACTGGTCAAACATCACCAGTGTCATCAAAGACTTGCCTCAAGCCTCCATTCCTGCCTAGGTCAGATGACCAACTTTCCCCCTGTCGATTGCCTTCTGGCTCTTGGAAGGGGTACCTTGGACTGGTCCTTTCCTGCCTTTTTCCCAGGCCAAAAAACGTGAACCAGCAGCTAGCAAGCTAGAAATGGGTCAGAGAGGCAATTCACTATATTTGATCCATAGGTGGTGTTGGACCTGTATGTAAAAATTGAGTATTTTCACATAAAAAATACAAATCTCAGACGAAATTGTAAATTTTTTTTTAAAAAAAAGTCAGAGGAACTGGAACCACCACCAGGACTGTCCGGTCAAGGACAGGAAACAAGGAAGAGCTGGAGAAGAACCGAGTCGTGGAAACAGACAGGAAACTGACGGAGCAAGCAGGGTCTGGGTGAGAGAAGCCAGGCAGCGGTGATGACGCCACAGACCTGCGGAGGGCTTAAGAAAATGCCTTTTATTTGTCAAGGACGCGTGTTGGAATTATACTAACTAGGTGCATAGAAGGCAGCAAGGGGTTAAAAGAGGGAATGAACATGACTAAAATTAGTGAGTAAACTAAACATGAAGAGATTAGGCTTATTGTCCACTTACCGAGTGGCTGTAAAATCAGTATTCAGCTATGAGAAAGCAAAGGCAACGTTTGGCTTCAGCAAGAGAGCTGGAATGCAAAGGGAAAAAAAATGAATGTACCAAAGAGTGAGGGCATCGTCACAGCAACAACAGCCCAGAGACTAGAAAGATTCAAGTAGAAAGTTCAGGTTGAGGGGCTGGCTGGAGAGCGATGGGATGGTCATGGGAATCAGCTCCTTTCGCAGCCAAGTCAAGCATCCAAAGGGCACAAATGTCATCAGCAGGCACACGTTTACCACCATTTCAGGGGGCACACTCCTGAGGTCAGGCTGTATTTGAGGTTTTCAAAGGATCCACAAAATATACCTCTGCTCTGATAAAATATTAATACTTATTTGTCAAAAAAAGTAAACTAATATTGTTTGAGCATTTATGATAAACTACTAGGGAAAACCTAACACTTCAGTGCACACTTTTTATTAACTTAAATATCTGAAAATAAGGCCAGGCACAGTGGCTCACGCCTGTAATCCTAGCACACTGGTAGGCCAAGGCAGAAGGATCACTTGAATCCAGGGGTTCAAGACCAGCCTAAGCAAGAGCGAGACCTGGTCTCCACAAAAAACAGAAAAAAATTAGCTGGGTGTGGTGGCTCAAGCCTGTAGTCCCAACTACTCGGGAGACTGAGGCAGGAGGATCACTTGAGCCCAGGAGTTCAAGGTTGCAGTGAGCTGTAATCAGGCCACTGCATTCTAGCCTAGGCAACAGAGTGAGACCCTGTCTCAAAACAAAAACCAAACATATATATATACATATGAGAAAGCACCAAGCTTAAAGGAACGTTTACAGAAACCCAAAGAATATCTCTGTAATGTAAATATTCACGAAATAAAAGCAATTACTAAGATGTAGATCCGCATCTTAAAATGCCTGATCAAATTTGAAGAGATGTGGGTTAATAATAAAATCAGGAACTATAAGTTCATAAATTAATGAAAGATAGTATCTTTAACCATTTAAATAGGATTCTATGTAAAATCAAACATGCACAATTGTTTGTGTAAAGAATTATGTAGGAAAACTTAACTACAAATCCAAGACAAGAATATGTTCATTGTTTGGTTTATTAAAACGAAACTACATTTCTGTGCTTCTTGCAATACATTAACAGGCATAAAAATCAATCAACATTTCCAAGTACGTTTCAGTCACAAAATCGCACAGTGTTATTTTACAGTACTTTATAGTAATTCTTTTTACAACAATCTTAACATTTCTTTGTACCACAGGCAAATAGTTTAACACTTCCCATCAAGACATCTCAGAGCTTCAGATGTTCAGAAATAAGGTCAAGAGTCTCTTTCCAATGCAATCATTAGTTTGTATTAAACTAAAATGCCAGATGGCAAGTCTTAGATTCCTAAAAAGAGTATTTTAAAAAACAGATTTACATCCCATAGTAAGTCTTATAAACCTCAGTGATAGGTCCTATCATTTCTAAACACCGGCGCTATCTATGGATAAAAATTTGCACACAATTGTGCAATATTTCCTTCTAGATTTGAATAAAGACCCTGTTTACCCCAATTAATCTTGGTATTAATTCTGCTACTTTCAGTGAAGAAGCCAGGATCATTGACAACTGAGCTTTCCGTCAGAGGAAAGAGCTCCGACCACCTAGATTACAGTTTTCTGTGCTTATTCTCTCTGGGGATGAACTAGACATCTATCCAATGCAGTATCTGACAGTACAAAATCCACGCACTGCCATCTGCTCCTTACTGTTTTGTCTCCTTAAAGAACTACCTAACAGTGTTTCCCAAAATGTTTTCCAAAGAGGGAAAAGGTCCTGGGGTCAAAATAGTGTGGGCGACGCTGAGTTAAACAGGTTTTCACTGCCAGACGCTGAGCCCTTACCGCACTGCAGCGCGCTCTAAGTTTCCATGTGCAAACTTCATTTGTCAGCAACACTTTTTCTACAGTATACCGCTGAGCATCTCACAGAGCACTCCTAATACATGGAGCACTCTGGGAAATGCTTTTTCCCCTCCGGCTTACCGGAAATTCCAGAATCTGAGCTTACGTTCATTGCAAACCCAGAAATATTTTCTCCACTTATCCTCATGACTTCGTGAGATTTAATTGATCTGAAAAGGAAGACTCGATGCTTTCTCAGTTCTATACACGTCACACTAGCTTTTGCCTTTATTTTTCTTGAAACTTTAAGACACCACAAAATTCCTTCCTCTCTTCTGAATTACTTAGCACATTATTTTAAAAAACAGAGTGCAGTTTTATATTGCTTATTATTGTTTGTTTGTTTTTTTTAACGTGACTCACAGTCTTCCCCTGGAGGGCATGCATTTCATTTTATAGAAATGCAACAGAGTAAACTGTAATAAATTATTTACAAGCACCTAGTTTCTTTCACCTTACATGGAAGCTATTGCTGTTGGAAAATAATGAGAATATATCTTTTAGCAAAATAGCGCTATCTGGAAGCCTTATTGTGATGATGCATTTTTTTTCAGTCATGAGGCACTGAAGAATGAGTTGTGCTGAAATTAACTCAAAGGTCAGCTTGTCTGGATGAGCGTAACTTTGGTTGAGATTTTTCTTCCTTAAAAAAGATTTTCAAAGCACCAGTTAATTACAAAAAGCATGCATATTTATACTCACAGTGAGTTAAGTGGCGAGAGAGCTAGCGAATCATACATTGCGTTCCCCAAAGCATCTGACTGAATTTCTGGAAAACAAACCAAGCAAGATGGAAAATAAAGCAAGAGAAGCTCTAGCGTCTCTGCCCAGGCTGGCAGAGCAGCAGCTCTTCGCAGGAGTGGCAGGGAGGGCAGCAGTGTCCACTGGGAAGTCAGTGCCAACCTTGACTTTCCAGCTAACTGAGACTTTGAGTAATCCTTAAACTACAATTTAGAGGATGAAAAAATGAGATTAGTGAAATGTTTGATCCCCCAATAAGGAACACCCGAGGGAATAAATAAGACTTCCTGGGTACCTCCCAAATGCAGCCAAGAAGTGTTCTTCTACCCTAATTAGTAAAATGGAATGCTAAAAAGTGATATCTCATTCTACAACTGACAATGACTTAATGGTATGTGAGTTCCTATAAAGACAAAGAAAAAATATATTTTAAATGCAGAATTTGAGAAGAGTGAGCATAGCATTATTGCTACGAGTTTCAAACAAGGTATTTCATACAACATGAAATACCAGTCAGTACCCCTCCCTCTCCCAAAACACATGTATTATTCACGAGACACTATTAGTGTTTAAAATCCAACTTTATGAAAGTACAAACTTAATTCTCAGTACTTTTATACTAAATTCAAAAAATCTACGCAATACTCATCTGGAAAAATTCCTGATTCCACAATATCATGGAGATAAGGGACAATAAATTGGTAGAAAATATTTTAACTACGTGATCTTTAAGAAATCACCGTAATTACCGCAATTAACTAACAACCATGCTCCCTGCTCACAAAAAGGCACCTACCCATTATGAACAGACAATTCTTCATAATTATTTGCCATTGTGTGGCATCAGAGTTTAGGTATATAACCCATAAAAATTTTCAAAGAACCGTGGTTTTTCCTCAAAGCTAAAAATCCATAAATGCCTCTGACCACTTACCAGCCAGCAGGGCCACCACGTATATTGCACAGGTTGTACACGGCACAACTCCAATGGGTACCAGTCACCCAGACAAGGGGTCTGGTGTGCAACCCGTGTGCAGTACATGAAAGCCCTGGGCCAGCCAGAGCACCGTATGAGTCTATCAGGCCAAGCTAATCAAGTGAGGACAGTTGCTAATTGGTTTGAGGATTTCCAAGAAACAGCTGTACCTGTGAGAAGCAGGTCCCACCTGACGGGTAAGAAGGGATATAGACATAAAACAGGAGGAGTTTCTAAATACTTGCTGGTCATTTAAAACTCAATGGCACTTTTTTTATATGAGCGTAAGTTTTCAATGCCAAGTTTTCTTGGCAGTCTACCTTGAATTTTGCCAGCCAAATTAACTTCTCTTTGATCACAATATCTCAATTTCTGACCTAAACTACTATTGTCTGTTTCCATGTAGCTCTTAAAAACACTTTCGAAATCCGACTGCAAAGGACAGCACAGTGATACCTGGGTGTGATGTATATCGGCCCATTCATTTGTAAAGCACTTTGGGGTGAAAGGTGCTCCCATTTAAAATTTAGCTACTATTGACAAAGATAAAACTGAAAAAGAGAGAACAGATGACTCAATTATTTTTAAAGGAAGGATTACCCATGAATCAGAAAATATACCATTGAATTACCTGATAGCATTAAGTATAGCATACAAGATTCAGTTCTAGAATACAACTACATTTCTGTCTATCACAGTAATTAGTCCTTAAAAGTTGTACTTAAAATGTAAATCTTTAATAAACTGCAAAATAATTTACTGAGATTCATCTTGTAACCTACTGATTATGGGTTGCAAATAGAGGCTGAGGTCCCCCCAAGCGTTATCTGTAGGCTGCTGTGTCATCTCAGAGTCGGGAAAACCACAGCTCCACGGAGGGGAGAAGGCACTTGTCTTCCAGGAGATCACCTCAGGACAGGGCAGGCCTGACCACGCGACGGCACCGTCAACTCTCGAGCCAGAGGCTGGAGCCCGCGGGGGACTCATCTCATGGCCTTCACTTGCCAGAGGTGCCACACGTTACCTACAGCACCACGAAACTCAGAATATATTCTAGGAGTTTTTGCCGGTTGCCTTGAGGTAGAAAAGTGCTGCTTAGTTCTAAAACGGACACTCTCTTTTGTTTGGTCTCTTTGAAAACCTGAAGAGAAAATTTAGGTTAAATTAAAGGCAAAAAAAAAAAAAAAAAAAAACAGACATTTCTGTCAACCCTGACCTGTGTCCTAGACCCCAAAAGGCAGTAAAGGCACCTAGAACCGTATCCTGGCCTTAAGCAAATGCACACGTGGGTGTATATGAGGTGGGAGGTCATGGGTGCGAGCATGGTGTTTGGGGGATGAAGTCCAACCAGAGCACTGTACTGTAAAACTTGTGTTAGAATAAAGTCAGATAGTCCCTTGCGAAAGGCCAGTAGTATCTCCATGGAACTCAAGTTCCACATGACATGTGAGGGTAAAGGACACCTGAGGACACTTCTAGCAATACTGGTAAAAATACAAGGAAATAACTGAAAATCATTAACAGCCAAAACTGTGGTACAAGATCAGCATCCCTAATCCAAAAATCCAAAATCTGAAATGCTCCCAAAATATAAAATTTTTTGAGTGCTGACGTGAAGCTCAAAGGAAATCTTCATCAGAGTATTTAGGATTCTGGCTTTTAAATTTCCAAGATTAGGAATACTCAACCGGTAAGTATAATGCAAATATTCCAAAAACCTGAAAAAAATCTTGAAATCCAAAATATTTCTGGTCCCAACATTTCGGATAAGAGATACTCAACCTGTAGTATTTTAAAACATACTGATGCCTATTATATAAAAGCAGTTTGGGAATGAATGTGAAACCAGCAAAATTCTGGAACATTCAAATAAATACACTGATGGGCCTCACCTTCAATATACCCCTGCCCGCTCCCACCCCCATTCCCAGAAACTCCTTCTCTAGGGTCCACTCCATCACAAAGGTAGTCTAGATCCAAAGAGAACAGTAGTTGACACAAGCTTTTATACCATAAATGGTAGACACTTACTCCAATATCCTTAAACATCTTCACAGCATTCTTCACAAGACAGTATGTGGCACTCTCAGCTGTAAAGGAAGAATAAAAGCCTGTCAGATGTTCACGCCCAGCAAAACATGCAACCCCAGCATGCACAGTAAGAAAGCATGGGAGATAGACAGAGGGCTTGGGTGAGTCAGCAGACTGGGGCAGGCTCCATTTCTGCCCCTGGCAACCTGCAAGGTCCCAAATGCTTTGCTTTAAATCTACTTTGTCACCTGTTAAGGGGGAAAGGGAGGGAGGAGAGACAAAGGAGGATAGAGAGAGAAATAAAGAAGGAGGGAAGGACGGAGGAAAGGAAGGGAAGAGAGAAAGAAGGGGAAATACCTAAAACACCCATCTTGCATGATTTCTGTCAGAATCAAACAAGACAGTGTGCAAAATGTTCCTTTAAACTACACAGTGATGCACAGATGATTCCTACATCCCTGGAACCAGAAAAAGCACAATCCTAGAGATCATAAAACAAGCATTCTAAACCCAGGTTTACCCATTAACTCGCTGCGTGACCTTGGGTAGTTTTCTCAGCCATAAGGTGAGGTGATTGGATCAGATTATCTCTGGATCCCTCTGGCTCTAAAAATCGATTCAAGGCAGTTTCAGTTCCAAACCATAACTGTGTAAAATGCGACTCCCACCCCAATCACGTCTCTTATAAGAAGACAACATAGCAAACAATACCAAGTGCTGGACAGGGTATGGAGCAACTGAAACACACTGTTGGTGGGAGCACAAGTTGGCACAACCACTTAAAAACTGTTTGGCAGTGTCGACTAAAGCTGAATATACCCAGAGACGGAACTGCGAACAACCCAAATATCCATCAACAACAGAATGAATAAATAAAATGTAGTGAACAGTTATACGGTGGAATACTACACAACAACAAGAACTACTACATGCAACATGTATGAATCTCACAAATAAGTGAAAAAAGCCAGACATAAGAACATATAATTGTAACATTCCATATATAACATACCAAAGCAGATAACAGTAATACTCTATAGAGGTCAGGATAAATTTGCATTTTTCCAGTTTTCTACAATTAGCAAACTTCTTAATCCAAACATAGTTTTTAAAAGAAGGCCAAACAGTAACTTAACATACCATATACTGCAACATTTCTTTCTGTTCTGGTTATTAGGTATTTGTGCAACTTTTGCAGGTATTCAGGCTCTGGAATAGGACCACTGAAGTTGTGAACGAAGATGGCGGCAGAGCTATAGGCCTCCAGCAAAGGCCCGAGGAGTCTCTGTAAGAAGGTGATGAACTGCTGGTGCTCCTTGGATTGGCTCACCTGAGAGTGCAAGAGACGAAGCCATGGGGAAGGGACAAGCGACACAAAGCAAGCACAAAGAGAACTCTTTTTGAAGAACCAGCAACTTAAGAAGACGGCCACGCACACTAACATGACATGAAAGCAGCCCACTGGTCCTCAGGCAGAGAATCTCTGCTGGAAGCAACTGCTGGTTTTGAAATGCATTCTTTACTGTAATCATTCGCTTTTGCAGTATTTGAGGCTTGTGTTCATTGAACAGCCGCCTAGGAGAAATTTTCACAATCGAACGCCATAATTATGACATATTATCATCACTGAAAATGGCTGGTCCTGAGGCCGGGCCCTCCAGGGTCTGAAGCCTGAGATCGACAGTTATTCAAGTGACAAAAAGGCCACGAGTGGAGACCACCAAGATCTTCTCAGTCCTTCCTGGGCCCCCCACTTCCTGCCTCCCCGACATGGCCTTCACCCACACTCGGCACCGTGGGGAGTGAAGGCCACGGCGAAGGGTGCTTCGTGGCAAGGGAGGCTCTCACTGTACCCACCGAAAACACGCAGGTTTAGTTAAGCCCCTCCGGAGTGTGAAAGCAAGATCACTGCCCAATCTTGAAACTAATATCAAAAAAGAGAGAGTTTTCAATGTCTTTGGAATCTTCAGAAGCTACACCTCTTCGCTGACTCTGTGTGTGTGTGTGTGTGTGTGTGTGTGTGTGTGTGTGTGTGTGTGCGTGTGTGTGTGTGTGTGTACTAAGAGCGCTATCCCACTGCAAAGAGAATAATCCACTTAGGGTATTCAGAAAAGATAGGTCATTATTACTGATTTCTAAAAGTATAAATTAGACAAAATTGATTTTTCTAAATCAGGAATAATCTTCTAAGAATCCAAATTTTCTCCTTTAATAGGATTTGTCTGAACTGAAGGCAAAGAGCTGAATGCATGAAATTTGGGGAGAGATGCAAGAGTGACTCTCGAAAACAAAAACCAGGCCAATGACAGCTCAGAATTAACTTCCCTACCATACCTGCCACGTACTGCCTTGCTTTGGCGATGACTGTACAAAAATACTACCTCATGAGGAGTGGGTGCAGGTGTGGGCAAACAGGTACGTACCTGTGTATGTCCTGAGGGTAGTGAAAGGTATCACCTACCATGTCTATCTTCCTGACTTTTCAGATTCTTGTTTCCTTTTTCACTTACTGATACCCAAACTAAACAACTTAATGTATTAACTCAACTCGAACAGTTTGAGTATCTTTACTACGTAGAAGGTACCAGAGCTAGTTGGTGGGTGCTTCAAATACAAATAAGTCATCGGAGTCCCAGTTTGTCTAGTTGCAACCTAACCCTTAATGTATCACTGTCATGTCCACCAGAATCCTTCACCAAAGTACCTTCAGGTAGCAATCTCGCTGCTCCTCACCAAAATCACTGTCTTCATCTTCTTCGTCACTTCTCCAGGATAAAGGTTCAGGAAGCTTCTTATCCCAGTGCTGCTCAGCAAGACTTGGACTTATATCTTCCTGGTCATCTTGCTAGGCCAAGGAGACAACCAACGGTGAGCAAGTATGCGCAGCACACAAACACCCACCCAGCTGGAGCCCGGACAGAACAGTCCCCTTCAAAGTCCCTTCCTGACTCTTTGTTCGGCCATTTGTCACATCGGTCCACTTCCCTTTCCAAATTCGATTTGCTCAGGAGACAGCAGAGGAGAAAAGAAAGGGTAGATGGGAGGACAGAGCTACCACACAGATCAAATAAATACACCCTCACACCTTCTAAGCGGATATCTACTTTCCCAAGCCATACCCTTTACACCAAATCTACCAAAATGAAAAAAAAAGCTCAAAAAAGAAAAGTTCGGATGTGCAAGCTATAAGCACACTGATACATACAACATCGCACCTTACAATCAAACTTCTGGACATCACAGAATCAAGTGAAGGTGTGTTTTAGACAATGCCACTTACACAAAAGGACCAAAATAGTACACAATCCCGAAATACATTTATTCTTCCCTTTCTTATTTTTCTCTTCTCTTCATCTGAACGTGACTATATAGCAAATGTTAACTATTGGTTTAAATAACTGGCAGAAAAGATAAGGAATAGAGCAAGTAACTAAATAAAGGCAAATACAGGAAAGCTCTTCCTCTTACCTCTGCCACTGTAAGAATGCCGTACTGGATAAACTTTCCTACTGTTTCGTGGCAAACTTGGTAAAATGTCTGGCAGGGCTGAAAAGAAAAGTCATTCAAATGTAAATGTCACTGTCTTCTACTTCTTTTTTTAAAGACAAAAAACACTACACAAGGTAGCTGCCAGACTACCGTTCTTTCAGCTACCCTCTGCTACCGGGCAGCTGATCACAGGGCTACTGCTCCTTTGATCTCTGACGCCCACCCCCCTGATAAACGCAAGATCATGGAGGAAGTCCAAGAAGAGGCCTCTTTCACCTGACTGCCAGAGCACCCAGTGTGGCATGACCCGCAAAGGGCGCTCCTGAGCTCAATTCTCAGCCCCAGCGGAGCAAGCCCGCAGAGGGGCTGCTTGCCAGGCCCCCACACCCGCTCCTTTTTCTTCATGAGACAATTTCTCTGCAGAAGCTATCTTACAATAAAAATTGTACTCAAAGTCGTAAATGGAGCAGACACAACATACGAATAACTCAAGAAACACCCAGGAACGAACAAGGTCAATCTTAGGAGCCTTATCTGCCCCAAGCCCTCCCAGCCTCCACCCAAAGTTCATGTAAAACAGATTCCCACTGGCGCCACTGATACACCGCACACAAAGAATGACGTGCACGAGGGCTGTACTCAGAACGCACGTACTCATAAATGTCTCAGCACACAGCCACGTAGGTCAAAGAGAATATCAGAATTCAAACAAAATATGAATTCTATTTGTTTATGATTTCAAGGGGGGAGTCTCTTTACTGCTTCATACATATGCCTAATTATAAATGTTTAAAAGTGCTTAGATATAATATAAATGCTCATTAGTACTGCTGGGCCTTAATTTCCTCATTTGTAAATCGAGAGGGTTGAGTAGATGATTTTTAAGGCTGTTTCTGACTCTTATCATCTGTGGTTCCTTTATCTAGGGATGGGTGCGTTAATTATTTACCAACCGCTGACCCAGTGCCTTAGGCGCAGTAAGTGCTGAGCAGCTTTGGATCTGACTGTCTGAGAACACTGAGCGGTCTGTCCCGGCACGCCTCGCAGCTGCACAAAGGATTCGCCAGAGCAGTGAGCCAGACAGCAAACCAAGATAGTAAACAACATATTGGTTTGGGGGTCACTGAAACCCAGGAGGGGAATATAAAGCATCAATGATAGGCCAAAAATTCTCTAAGAGAAAAACATAAGTGGTTTATGTTTTCAAGAAAACGCTCTAGAAAAAGAGAACAGGCCACGCGGAAGAGTCTCCACTCACCAGCGAGATGGTGCCCTCGTTGGACAGCAGGTAGCACAGGCTGGCCGCCTTCCGCACCAGCTGCTCCTGGCTGATCAAGCTGGGGGGGTTGCCGCCAGGGCCCCCCGAGCCCCTCTTGTTCAGAACTGCATAAAGGCTGCAGGCTGAGAAAGGAAAGCAACCATGAAGTTGCCAGCTCTGAGTCTCCAAGAGAAACTTCACCTAGCTTGGATAATTTGGATTATTTTAAGAGACTGTTAACATATCAAAAATAATAGCCTGTATTTGCTGAAGAAATTGAAGTGAATCCCACAAGTTTTGATTTTTAGGATTCCATGCAACCCTGACTCCATGAAAAGCCTTCTCCAAAGGCGTCAGTGCCCTGTTCCCCTTCCTCACTGTTTTCTCCGCTCACAAATGAGGCCCTCCCCTCTCTTTACTGCCCCGTGTAGGTGCCGTCTCATTAAATTTTCAGCTCCTGGCTAGCAAGGCACCTCATCTCTCCTTAGTAATAAGTGTGATACAATGCAGACGGTAATTCAGGAACTACTCGTTGTAGTTATAAATAGTGATATAACAGCAGATTACATTTTCATTTGAAAACTAAAAACATAGCCACGCATTCCCTCAAACGAGGGGCTATCACCCAAACTATGCACCACTATGTATTCTAGTCCCTTTTACTTTCCGTGAAAATATTTCAGGCCCTGACATACCTATGATGGCCTCCATGATGAAGACATGGAGGACCCCATTGCTGTAGAAGTTGAGTTCAAAGACTGATGGGACAGTTGTGCTGGGAGTAATAAAAAACTCATCACTCCTGCTAGTGTGGGTGATCGTGACGCAGTTTCCCAGCAGCTGTATGGCATGCATGACTACATCTTCTGAATTGCCTGAGAACCCCAGGTCAAAATCACGAGCCAGGACTTCCTCCTTCATCACAAAGAAGTCTTCCACCAATGTGGAGAGATCGATTCCCTAAACAAAGAGACAGAAATGGTCTCATCACAGCAGAAAACCTCCTTTCCAAAAGGCCGAGAGGCCAACATTCCAAGATTTTCTCCTTTTTGGCTTTCCTGCAGCTCGCTGTTGGCACATTCAGAAACGTAGCCAGAACAGCAACACAGAGCAAGTCAGACAGTGGCTTAAAAAGCTGGTCCCCGAGAATGTCAAAGCATTCCACATGCCAGAGAACACTCAAACCAAGACACGGGATAGGAGCATGTAAGATCACGAAGGGAAAGGAAAGCCATCTGAAAATAAGAAGTGCTTCTTTTTCAGCAAGAATTTCCTTCATTTTAAGTATTTCTCTGACAAATATTAATATTTGTTTAGTGCCTACATATTGGCACCACGTCTGGTTTGAGAACATAACCGTGAACAAGACAGACATGGTCTCTGCCATCACAGAGCTTAGATAAGTATATTGTGAGAGCGTAGAGGGTAGGTTCTAAAATACAAATCAATTCCCTCGGAAAGTGTTCACTATCGGCATACGTACTGCATGTCAATGAAATATACCTTATTTATGTTAACAATATTAATCAAAGAATGTCTTATTACTACATATATTAAGCAATCTGTGCAGTCTGGTTGGTTTTCATGTGGATTTTTCCCCCATCAGGTTGATAAGCTCCTTTGGACAGGGTCCTCAGCTTATTTTACTGTTTACCTCATAGCACTAGCCAGGAGTGGGCCAAAGCTACCCTTGAATAAGGATTTGAACAGCTGACAAAACGTCCCCTGCTTCCTATTTAACTGCAGGTGACACTGTAGACATACCTGCCTGTGTCTGTAGAGGAGCAGGCAGGCCACAATGTGCGTTGACATAATGGCACAGGACTTGCTAGCAGCTGGAAGGCAAACACAAAACCTTAGTTGCACTTTTTTCAATATAGCTGAAACTTTTTGAACGTACCTAAATTTTAAATAAGAATATTTAAAACTATAAAAGTCCTCTACCACATTCCCATAAGTGTGATTTACCAAAAATAATATTACACAATGTTCTCTACGCAGGTACAATGGAACCTCATTAGAGATCACTATTAATCATACAACAGGCTAAGACAGGTCTATCTGCAATCCAAGCCAGTGGAATTGAGTTAATGAATGAACAAAAGACACCTTTATTAAAGTACCGAGACCCAAAATACAAGCCTGTTTTAGGTCCACAGGATACCCCATTTTCATATTCCTTGACTTGTTCCTGGATGCAGTCTTCTCTAACTATAACTCTACTTCACTCTTATTAAAGATTTACCACATTAAAATGAAGGCGGAGCGGGACGGGAGTCAGGGGGAGAGTGGATTTGAAGTCAGAAAAATCTGCGCTCAAATCCTAACTTCTTCACTAATTTCATGACTTGGGGAAATTACTTAAATTCCTGAGCCTCAGTTTCCTCATTGGTAAAATAAAAATACTACCTAGCTCACTAGGCTGTGTGAGCATAAAATGACTGGGCTGACACAAGGCCCATGGTAATGGGTGCTCAATATATTTGCATTTCCTCTTCCGATCTGGCCAGAGGTGGGAAGGAAGGGCACAGAAGTACATTTGAGAAGGACTGTAACGCATTACCTAACACTTTGAGCTTGCAGAAAATTATATAAATCAAATCTAAGAATATTCATGGAATGATCTGAAATAAAGATAACATTTCTGAGTTTTCTGAGATGATAATGAACTCATGAATACTTCATAATTCACAACTGAAGTTGTCTCCAGTGTTTACAAAAAAAGTACTCAGTACTATATAGCCATTTAAAAGGATATTTGTAGAGACTTTTTAAAAACACGAATAAATGTTTATGTTATAAGTGGAAGACAGCACAACACAAAACTGTAAAAAAATATTTTTAGAGCCTACATGGCAACACCACTGGTTATTTGGGTCATGGGTTTTTGCTATCTATGTTATCTTTATTTTCCAACTTTTCGACAATAAGAATGTATTATATTTGTATCCAGAGTTCAAGCAAGGGAGAGACACAATCAAATGTGCTTAAGAAAGAATCCTCTGGTCCAAAGTCAAGTAGGAATGGGAGTGGCCAGAGTGGAAGGAGCGAGATGAGAGGAGAAATCCTCCCCCATGGCACTGGCAGAAAGTGCTGAGAATCGGACCAGGGTCCTGGCCCAGAGAACAGTGACAAGGAAATCCCAACAGGGCTGAGCACCAAGGGACCACGGTGCTGCCTCAGAATTTAAAGCAGCCTCTGCAATAGTACACCACTCTGCAACCTGCAGTCAACTCACATTCCGCTCTGGGTTCGCTCCCACTTGAATTATTTGTATACAACTATCCCACTAAGAAGGGCATACGCTCTTTGAGCACAGAACCATTAATTATTGAATTTTTATTCCCCACAGCCAAAACAAAGCTTTGTACATAATGGCCACTCAATATTTGCTGAACTGAAAAAACTCACGGGGCCCAAGGAGAAAGGGACATGCGACTATAAACCTAGACGTCATATCACAAATTAGTTTAAAAGAAAAAACACATTCATAAGCAAAAGGGGCAACAAATCATTTTAGCAATACTATTTTTTAAAAAGCACAAGAACTACCACATGAACACCTACTAATTATCAGACACTGTGTGAGCTGTTTTACTGATATTATCTCAAATCCCCACAATATAACGTTCTTTCTAATAACTTACCCACAGCCACTTGTGAATTAGAACCAGAAGTGGAAACTAACCTCAGCAGATTCTAAAACCTGCATGGTTTGCCGCGCACCATGCTGAATCTAAATTGTAGAATTAAAGAGTTTGGCATTTTACTTACTAAACAGAATATGCTCGGCCAGATTTGCAATCAGCCGTCTTCGTAGGGATTCATCTGTTGCATTTCTGGACTCACTAACGGACGTATCTCTACCTTCGTCAGCAGCATCACTAGGTCTAAAAAGTTTTTTGAAAATCAACACACAACCCCACTGTTTTACAAGGCAAACGATGTGGGACTAGTCTATAAATGAATTAGATACTTGCAATTACTATCTATTTGAAATTTAAACCACAAATAGAGTATTTCTCCGGGGTTTTTTCCTCTGTAATGTACTTTATATTTAATATACTCCCTTGGCCAAAACATGTTATTTAGTTATGACTAAATAATCTGTTGGTACATCACTTCCAAAACCCACTGGCAAAAAGAATGCATAAAGCAAGATGCCTCATTTTAAAACACTTCCAAAAATTCAACACTTCCACATACTAAAGGAAGGGCTTCATATTCAATTTCTCGAAGTTACAATTCAATTTGAATTCTACAAAATTCAAATAGCAAAACTTCTTTATACATTTCACTTATGTACAATATGCATAACCTAATATACCACCGAAACAAAATTCAGCTCATACAAAAAGCATAAATCAAATAAGAACTCCTACATGATTCATAAAATCAAAGATATTATATGCAAATAATCAAAAACCTCCAAACTAATATGAAAACATGCTATTTCAATATCCTTTATTAGACCAAGAGAAAAGTTACTGGAGTGAGGAAATGAAAACAGGAAGCCGGACATTCTTAATAAAGTTAACCTACTTTTCTATGCAATGTAACAAATAACAGATATTTGACAGTTTAGTTAGTTAGTATAAAAAATTTCCACAAATCTTACCTTGAAGGAAGTATAGCTGGTAACAATGCTTGCTCCAGAGAGAGTGGAATGGACACAGGTTTCTGACTTTGGCTTTCTAAATATTCCTGGTGGGGGAGAAAAAACAACAGGATCATTTACTCTCACTTTCGCATCAACACATCAAATATAATTTGATCTTCCAAAGGTTAAGAGGGAGGTGTTTATAAAATGGGCCCCCCTATGGAGCATGGGAAATACTTCCTACATCCTAAACTATCTTCAGAAGTTCAGAATGGTTCACAGAATGTTGTTAAGCATGAAATTTAAGAACTAAAGATATAAAGAACAGAATTGATGCTTAAACAAAATCGTTTAAAAATTTTAACTTTTCTCACATCTTCATGAAATTATTTGACATTCCCAACACTAATAGTGATAACTGACACAATCATACTTTTCAAAGGAAATCCGGCAACCCAAGGGTCACATCATATTCAAAAGAACCTCAACCCAAAAGCAAATCATAGCAAGATAGAGAAGCTGTGCAATAGTTTAAAAATAAAGAAAAAGAAAGGTGGTAAGAAATGATGAGGTTCCTAAAAGCCGAAAGCCAGAAAGCATCTAGCACAGCCGTTAGAATCTTTTAAAGTTAAGCCAAGAAGTGAAACATAAGAAGAGGCAGGACCTCTGGTCCTTATCCCTGGGTTCCCTACTTCCTCACCCAGCCTTCTCTTTCTCCTTCACTAATTTGAAAATCTTAAGCATTTAAAACAGCAGAAAACTCAAGGACCTGCCAGCCCCAGACTTTCAGTGAAGATGGCGCTACCCCTTGGCACATGTGGGTGCTGGATTCCACTCACCAGGACACAGCACCATCCTGTCAATTTTACCCAGTTTTAGGGGAGACGTTTTGAAAAATTTCCCCTAATGGCAATTTTAAAACAAAATATAAAATACCAATATGTATTATAAAGTACCATGTAAGATTCTCATGAATTTTTTAAAACATAGCAATAAATATTGAGTCTGATATCTCCCAAAAATAGATACTCATTCCGCTTTGTCAATAGGCAAATTTCGTAGAAAAAATTTAGGAAACAGCACTGTTGTCATAGTCCTCATTGTACAGGAGAGGAAACTGGCCCCACACAGAGAGGTGCCATGAGAGTCAGCACTAGAGCCCAGATCTTCCGAGTCCAGGTCAGTGCTCTATTTCACACTCACCTTTAAGGAAAATGGCTGTGCAAAATCCACTCTGACACACCCATAGTTTTTTCGTAACATTCTAATAACGCCTCTTGCTACACTCCAAAGGCTCTCATTCTTCTTAGGTTTGCCCTAAATTACAATAGTGAGAACAACATGGTAAGAAATAAAGCCAATGCATACAAACATTCTGTTACCCAAAGAATAACTTTTTCTAATGGAAACTGGAGGTTCGTCTTGAAAAAGACAACATTGAATGAAGAAGGAAAGTAAGTATTCATCAATAGAGACATGCCAAAAAATGTTTAGTATTCAAAGAAGTTAAAAGATGTATCGTATCATTGGGAGAGGTAATTCAGTCAGTGAAAAACAAAACATTTAACACTGTTTCATTTAGTACAATATTCATATAATTCACAAAAACACAACTGCAAACTAGTGAAGGATAAAAGGGCATAACAGCCTGAAAAATGGTTCTGTGGTTCTCAAATAAAAATAAGACGTCAAAGGGGCCACTTACTGAGGTCTGCTGATCACCAGAGTCTAAATGCCAAACATTAGGCAACTGAATGCCAAATCCTGCCTCACAGCAGCCTTTGAGCTGATTATTCATCTGGTAAGCACTTATTGTTCATTATACCCAAGGCACAATGACAAGCCTAACGGAACAAGGACTCAGATATGACCTCTGAGACACAGGGTGAGTAGGGTACACGTACAGGGCAGACTCACAACACAAGGAGAAGAGTGCCATGCAGATAAAAATCCAACACTTAATTCTAAAGCCCCTGGATATCAAGTGTCTTTGAGCTTCTGACATGTTTGGAGGTGTAAACTTGAAACAAGTTCCTTGCCCAAGACTTCCACCCTAAATGAGAACAAAACTAAATTCCTCTGGAATGCTCAGACTGCTGATAGGAGTGGTAGGTTGGTAAAACCATTTTGATAAATTGTCTGGTGGTATCTACTAAAGCTGAACATACATTTTCTTCATGACCCATCAGTTCCACTCCTAGGTACGTACCCAACAAAATGAATATACAGGGTCATCAAGAGAAATGTACAAGAATGATCATAGCCAAACTTTGTTTCAACAGTAGAATAAATTGTGGTATATTAATATACTAGAATACTACACAGCCATGAGAATGAACCAACTATAACATAACTACATGTAACAACATGGATGAATCTCGCAAACCATTGCTTGAACGAAGGAAACCAGATGCAAAGAGACCACATACTATATTATTCCATTTACATAAAGTTCAAAAACAGGCAAAACTAATCTGTTCTGTAAAAAGTCAAGATAAGTGGTTATCCTTGAGGAGACGGTGGTAGGGGAGACCAAAGGGGGTTTCTAGGGTCCTGGTAATGTTATTCCCTGATCTGGGTGCTGGTTACTTGGGTATGTTCACTTTGTGATAACGTAAGATGCATGCTTAAGATTTATGCACTCTTTTGTAGGTATTACACTTGTATAAAAAGTTTTCTGAAAAAATTACCACCACTTCTAAAATTAATTTGTAGTTGCTTGCCAACATGACCTTACCTGTTCTTCACACGTAACTTAAAATTTGCACATTAGCAGTAAACCCAGGGAAGAACCAATCACAGATAACCTCCCACAGTAGAAATGGCAACTCAGGCGCAAGTGTTCTCTCATTTCCCAATCCTATGACCAAGGTCTGCACTGATAAATCTAATCCTATCGTTTCAATCAAGCACAGGAAAACAGCTTATGTGCACTACCAATCAAGTTGACATAGAATATGAAAACTACTCACTTTGCCTACCCAGCCATGTTTCATATGGTGCTTTAAAATTAGGGAGTACCAAAAAATTCTTAGTTAACTCTAAATTCTAAAAGTTAAATCAAAAAGCAAGACTTAAAAAGCGAAGACAATTTTTGTGAAGGCAGTTCCCTTACCAGTTGTTCGCCATTGTAGTGACCCTCGATAATCCGATCATAGGAAATTCCAACAGGTATTATCAAGATGTCTGGAATGGTATTGGTAGACAGGGTATCTACCACAACTGACAAAAGTCCCGCCCGAGCACAGGAGGTTTTTCCACTCCTAGAGCGTGTGCCTTCCAGAAAAATCTCCAAGAATTGCTGCTGTCGAAGTAGTTCAACTATATGCTGGGATATAAAGAGAAAGTAACACATGAATTCAAGACCACCTAACTTAGAATGAGCTTAGAAAAACTAAATCTTAAAAAACGAAAAAAAACTATAACTTCGCTACTGACAAAATATTTTATTCAGACCAATAATAGCAAAACAGCTCGTCCAATGCTACATTTTGGCGATAAAAAAAAAAATCATCAAAGTCATACCCAAGCAATAATCACTCAGCAACTTTTTAAAAATGTCAGCTCAATCAAGTATCTTTTTCCTTCCACTTTGATAACTAACATAATGGCTTTAAGGATAATTAGAGATCATACATACCCCATTAAGCAAAGCTCTATAGAGAATATCTTTCCGTCCATCTGGTGTTTCATCTAGTCTCCGTCGTATGAAAAAGCCCCCAAGCTTATGGATCAGGGTACTATAAATTCAAGAATGCATGAATTATTTACAAAGAAAAATGTAAAAAGAATATTCAAATTCCAAGTTACTTGAAAACATTTGCCAATTGGATGTAAGCCACATGTGCTGTTTGAGCTGCTAATGATAAAAATGCAGACATTTTTTCATTTTCCATGTTATTGTCATATTTTAGTCATTTACATTATGCATTGGCCTTTGGAATATACTGTAGATGACGAAGCTCTATTACAGCTGTTCTAAGCCAAAGAAGTTTGTATGATATATGCTCTGTAAAAATGATAGCATAGATTTTAAGAGGATTATGAAACACTTTTAAATTTTAAAACCCTGTACAGGGTCTCAAGACACTGACCCTTAGACATCCTGAAATTTGCCCATGGCACGTTTACTACAAAATCATGTGATATTACACAAGCTCCTCAGGGTAAATTTTCTTAAATGATTATTTCTTAGAGAGGGGTCCCTGTGAGACAAAGATAATTTTATCCAACTGAAACCAAGCAAAACCATTTTTCTAAAACATGAAACAAAAATTTGTGATATTTGCACATACATAGGCATAAAACAATTATTTTCCCAATCTCATGTCTCTTTCTACAACACTAATGAATTTTGATACAAAGTTGAAATTTCCTAGGTCAACCTTTCCAAACTCACAGCCTCTTCCTATTCTTTTCCAATAGAATGATACTAACATTAATATACATTTTTGTTATCCTCTAGTCAGTACAAGGAGGCCACGGTAAGACGTTGCCAAACCTTAATATCACTCTTTCAGAATAAAACTCTACAGAATTAATTCATGAGTGAGATGAGCCATCTGCAAAAATAACGCACCCTGAAAAGTGGTGTATGAATGTGTAGGCTGGGATGTAACAAAAGAAAGCTGCAAATAAATGAGGTTATCTACAGTCTGCTGTGTCTAAAGGTGAGATGAGCTATGCAATGACTGGCATAGAGCTCATGAAAAGGAAAGTTGGATTATAAGAAATTATCAGTGTGTATTAAGCACTTCCAAGAGATCCTGGTTGAGGACCAGACATGGAAGGAATGAGTACATGAGTTATTCTGATTACAAGAAAGGCAAACGATTCGGTTTACAAGAGGCAAGCTTTCTCTAGAGCCCAGATGGAATGAATAGTCCTCCTCATGCTAAGTCTGTCCTCATTAGAAACTTTCTCATGACTTTCTAATTCAGCTTCCCAGGTTCCTGGATCCCTAGAGCGTAAACATAGTCTAATCCCCAGAAAAGCATGTCTACCCTGTAGGGTTGTATCGCACTGTGTTCCAGCTAGCTATCTACCTTCCCCATTAGATCATAAGCTCCTTGAAGGCAAGGACTATGTATCTTGTTCACGCTTGTCTAAAGCACAGCTGGGTAAATATCACTGAATGAAAGGCTTCTCTGCAGTTGTCCACATGAGTCTAATTAGCTACAGAACTCTGAAAGCCTACAGAATTCTGAGCCAAGAAAATAGGAGAGAGCTCCTTGGGTTGTGAGGCTGATGACCGCACTTCACAGCATGCAAAGATGACAAATGCCACCTTGTGAGACTCTACCTGCACAAGCTGCTGGCCCAATTCCCTTCCAGTCTCTTTTGAAATTCATCCTGCTCTTACCCACTCACAGAGATGACCTCAGAGATGCTTCATGCTTTGAAGTTTGAAACTTCAATTTCCCAAAGCAACTTGACCTACTCCTCACCAATTCCTAGTTACTGATCAGATCCACCATCTACCCAGTTTTTTAGGTGGTGAACACCTGTGAGTCTTCCTCCCTGCCCCCGCTTTGTTGAGCCCTATCAAGCTGGACTAGCACCGGGTCTTGTAAATTCAACCTACTAAATATTTTTCATTTCTTTTTTTTTTTCCCTGGTGAAACCTTCAGTCCAAAAACCTACTAAATATTTTTCAAATCTATGCCCTCCTCTCCAAGAGCACCACTACACTTTTAATCTAAGCTTTCATTAACTTTTTCCTGAACTATTATAATAGAATCAGAATTGATCTCTTTCTAATCCAGAATAACCTTTCAAAACACAAATCCAAACATGTCATTTCTCAAGTACAGGATGGATTATAAACTATCAGCTTAGAAATCGTTTTGATGTAACTCTCACCACCTATGCAGCTACCACGTCCAGTCTCTGACCCTTCCTAATGCCTCCTATATTCTAACCTCACCTAATTGTCCACCACTTCCTGACCATACCATGCTCTTGCATCTCTTTGCCTTTGTACATACTATTTCCTCTGAACAGAATGCACTGCATTCCCCTGAACACCTCCAAAAGATACCTTTCACATTATATTGTACTTCTCACATGGTTCTAGCTCTACTAAATCATGAGGTCGAAGTAACAGGTATGGTTATTCCCATTTACCTTTATACCATACCACGAGCACCGTGCCCACCTCACTCCCCCACACATACAACTCCCTACTACTGAGCCTGATAAGATAATTTGCTATCTTGCCTTTCTAACTGCCTTTTATCCATTTGATAAATATTGCCCATTAAGTGTAGGTATTCACAGTTCACCAAGTATTCCATATAAAATACATAAATAATAGTGATAGCCTTCAATGCTTTTATGTACTCTCCAAATTTTAAACAATAAACATGTATTACTTTTACAACAAAAGAAAAAAGGCCAACGTCATTTTACAATGACATGTATCAAAAGGAACAATAAAAAACCAAAAATTCAAAACACAATCTTTTTAATACCTTAAATGTCAAAATAAGCTGATCTTACCTGAAGATTGGGATGTTGAGATTATTGCCTGAAGCAATGTATGGCGCTTTGATGTTATGGCAGAAGAGAATGAAAGTGAGCAGCAGATAGTCAATATGGGATCTATGAACTGGTAGAAATATAAGCGGCAAATTCATCTAGTAAAGGGAAAAATGCCAAATTTAAAATTTGAATGTAAAGTTCAATCACACTTTGTAACTGCATTTTTGGTTAGAGTCACTCAAACACTGGCTAATCACTGACTCGATCTTTAAAAACATTTTCCGATAATATGAACTTCTTTCAATTTAACACTTATAGAGCTAAAAACAAGAACAACTATAACAACAGAAATGAGTTGGGGAAAATGAATAATGAAAAGTAAACAAGTTGGCCCTGTACATATCCCTTCTGCGAAGCAGACTACTCACATAAAAAGAGCATAGGTTTTGGAGTAAAGCTTGGTTTGGCTTGAAATCTGGGGCAAGTTGCTTCTTATCTGGGACCAGACAATTTATTTCTCTATCTGTGCCTCTATTTCCTCATCTAGAAAATAAAGATTATTCTACCAGATTTTCAGGGTTGCCGCAGGCAACTTACAAAAGGAATCCTGTTTATTGCTGGTAGGTCCTCCCTCACTCCACTTCTCCCCAAACACACAGTTACCCAAGTTATCGCAGATGGGGGAAAACTCTCAAATGGTTGAAATGCACAAGAGAACATTTCCAAAAAAAACTCTACACTTCCAAAATCACTCTACAAATGCAAGAAAAACGAAAGGACAGATTCACAGAAATTCTTGCCTCGGTTGCTGCTTTAACCATCTCAAGTTGACCCTTGTGAATCTGAATGTTCCAAAAGAAGCTGTTGAACAGTTTTAGCAGCACCCACCCAGTCAGTCTGAAAGTAAAAAGAAAAAAAATGTTAATGTACATACATATATTTACATACATGAATATATATAGTTGACTTCTGTCCACTTAAGTTTCTGAACAACCTCAGAGTACTTATAAATAACTTTGTGTGTGCACACATGTGCTCTCAAAATCAGAGAACTTTATGTATGTGCTACTTATAGAAGTATCCATTTATCATGAACTAAAATCACATTTCACGCTAATAACACATTACACTTCAGAGGTGAATGACCAAGGCGAATGAGTATTTGGTGAGCAGAATGAGCCCTCTGCTGCACACAAACCACTCCCTTTAGGACACGGATACCTGAAACTCGATCCACAACTGTCTAGGAGAGCAGAAGTCAGCAGTAACACACTGGCTGCTCTCAATTAGCAGAGAGGAAAGCACCTTCAAGCCTGCCACAGTGCTACTTCACGTAGAAGTCGAATAAGAACATAAGGAAGAGTTGAATTTAACATCAGAATATATTAAAACATCTTTTGGACACTGGAGAGGAAAATCCAATGATTCAGTCCTATTTGCTCAAAACAGGATGACTCTTATTGAAAGCTTTATGCTCGCCTTTTAATACCTGATCATTGACGGTGAGACAGTGGCAACCATTTCTTGAAGGATCCTTTTGGCTTTCTTTCTCACTTTACTGATGGCTTTTGACTGCTGCTGGGGAGAACCATCAGGGTTCAATTCAGCAGCCACTTCTGCAATTGTCTCTTGCACTCTGGTTTGAAAAGGCAAAGACAGACAATGTAACTGACTCTATGCTACATTCTGTATTCAGTATTTTCCAAACCACAGCTGTAAATCGCAAAACAAAATGTACATTCTCTTCAATACGTGATAAAGTGAGAGAATAAGCTCAAGTTAGAAGTGCTCTTTCTGGCTGTCTATTAAATATTCAGGATATCATATTCCTAAATCAATGAATCTCTGAGGAATCTGGACAGCAGACTTAAGAATTTAATTCAAATTCACTGGGTGACAACTGTGTGAATTTCTATGTTTCAGTTATGCTGTGAGGGACACAAAGTTGCACTGTAGCAGAAGAAAGAAAAAGAAGGTTATCCCTTAGGCACATAATTCAGAAGTATCAAAAAGCCCACTGCCAAAGTAATGGGTGATATTTTTTTTTTGAAGACCTAATTTACTACTGATTTTATTGTGACCCCGTTAGTAGAATTATATGTAAGACTCTCTGGGTGGGATCAAAGAGAGACATAAATATTTATAAATTTTTTTCAAATCAAACCAGTAATTTTAAAAAGGCACAGTTCAAGATCAAAACATCACAGCATAGAGCAAAAAGCAGTGAGGTAAAAGGAAAAATTTAATCCAGTTTTATAAATCTTCCTCTTGACTTATGGGACAAAGCATGAGGTTAAACCTCCTTAAATTACTCATGTTTTAGAAACTCATTCAATATTAATCCCTAAAACAAGAGTGCTATTCCCACAGGGCACAGTTCACCAGAACCATCTGTTCCCCTGCCTTTCCTTGGTTTCCTGTGGAGCTTTAATGAGTGGAAATGCAAACACGTATTGAGACAGAGTCCCAGAGAAACTATAAGTTACTAAAGGGAATTATTCCCCTCCCACTCCCACCACCCACCCCTGCCTCTGCCCACCTTCACACCAGTGCCCAGGCCTCACCTACTGCTGTTCAGCACGTTTTCAGCCACATTGGTGGCAAACATGCCCTTATGGACATCTCGCTCTTGAACAAAAAGAACATACGAAAGGCGTCTTGCAAGCCATCCCCGGTGCCTGCAACGTGAGGATGAGTTAGCAGAGAAGTACCCTAGGCACACCTAAATCAAGTTGCTTAAACACCGGTTTTCTGCCCATAAAAACAAAGCTTAATGTCGTCTATTCCTGAGATTTAGGGTTCTCCTATAGCACGTTATCCTTAGTAGTTCAGGATGCTGTGCGGCCAATTTTATTCATAATTTCTTGCATGTACTCTCAGCTACAATTAAAATTGGAATTTGTGTATTCATGCACGAAAAGTGTTAACTGTGCTGAATAATAACCCTACTATAAAAACAAAAGAAACAATACACCTGACATTATTAATACCATTAAAAAGGCAAATATGTTGAATGCTATATATATATTAGATATAAGTAAGTTATATAGCTTAGAGTTATAGCTATAGGCTATAAAAAGATAAATTTGGAAGTCTTTCCCTACCATGAAGGACTAATTTTTTTATTATTATAGTTTTTTTCCTAGATAATCACTCACTCTCCAATTGATTGACAAGGCTGATCATTTGAGAGAAGTCAAGCATAACGGGTCTATCATCTAAATATTTGTACTCTGGGCTCACAAAGCCAGAAGTTCTTTTTTTTTCATCACACTTTTAACATACCTAAGGGATAAGACATATTCCTGTCAGTGAGAGTGACTATGTGCTGTTTGGATGAGGGGACGGAGAGATGGAGTTCAGAGTAAGAACGCTACAAACCTCCGTTACGTAACGATGTGAAACCATTTGTAATGATTACGTAATGCAGCATTATCATTTCCTCTATAACGATATAGACAGTAGCAGATTTCAAATATAAATCCATTAACTCCGAAAAGATCCAAAAAGCCCTCAATTGACGAAAACTAATTTGAGAGAGACCTGTTTCTGAATCACCTGCTCCTTCATCTCTGCTTCCTGCCATTCTCTTTTTCTTCCTCCTTTCCTTTAACTCAATCTTCTGAAAATGTGCCCCATATGTTGTATTAATTCTAAACCCTTCCTTCAGCGAACATTTTCAGAAGTACTACTGGACTGTACAAAGTCCAAGTTCTCCATGAAATCCCTTTGCAATTGACTGAAAGCATTGCTTTTATGAGTGTGCGTATGTGTGAGCACGACTGCATAGAAATGTTTAGGCTTTGCTTCACATAACACATAGAAGGGCTCAATAACTGCACAGGTAGCTTATTTCACTGAATAGTTTCACACGGCCTAGTCAATACAGCAAATGCTCTTTCTCGTAACTGCATCTAACTGAGAGCAACAAACAAACCTCTTGGCTTTGTACATAAAATGTCTACTTACACAAAGAAGAGACTCTAGGAGACCTTATTCTTAGGATCTTAATCATGTCAACCAAGAAAAGGAAAAAAAAAAAAAAATCAATGGACCAGAGTTTCATCTCATCTCCTTTAAACCAAAGAGAGAGAGAGAGAGAATAGGAGCCTGGGAATGGGGAAAATGTGTCCCATGTCTTTGACTTTAGTTCTTTTTTAAAAAAATTTACCACGTATGCAGGTATTATCATTCTCACATGTGATCTCATCATCAAATTATGAGAAATAGCATCAGAAAAGTTTCAACTTTAGGTATCTGACTTCTTCAATCAATGTTTCATAGAATTTCAGGTATTTCTCATCGGCTGAGCCTTCCCGCTTACCCCTCCAGGTATCTACTCTCCGAATTACAAGGACTGGCAGCATTTCTGGCTGCTGTTTCTCCTGCCTCCCAGACATTCACACAGCCTTCCAACCCTCCTTCCTCGTCCCCTAGCCTGGATTCAGATAGAACAAAGGCCCTTTTCTCTCACTCCGGTGCCTACTAGCCCATCCCCATATGCCTGGAATTTGGAAGTAAAAATTCTAAGAAAAGTCTTGGGTGAATGATAAATCAAAGAACATTTGCTCAATAGAGAAACATATCTTCTAATACTCTTAGGTCTTAGATTTTAGTCAGATTTTAATCGGGTACACTTTTTTTAAGTATAAAATAGTCATAACAGATCCTAACACATTCGAACCTGCATGTCCCCTCAGACAAATGTTTCCCACACTTTGGCACACTTCATATGCAAAATCAGTACATGACTAAGTCGAAGAGCACTGCAAGTGACAGCTACACTCCCATGAAAATATTTATAATTACATCCGTGGTAACAGTACCAAGAGGTCTCTCTGGTGGCTGAACTGCTTCCAATTTTTAGATAAAGCCTGTTATATCAGAAGCTCATATTCTATTAACTGTCAAAAATATAAAGAAATTCATCTTAAAGTGTGTTAATTGATTATTATGGAGTCTTCCTTTTGAGATTTATTAGAAGCAGGAGAAATTTCTTTTTACCTTGTGTGAGTTTCATTGATGTAAATAACATTCCGCAAACCCAGAGACGGGATACTGGGGTTGAAAAATTTATCCTATATAAAACAAAGTAAATGTAGACATAAATACACAACTGGATTTACGGCAAAGATCTCACATTATTAATTCTCAGTGGCTTTTAAAATTCAAACATAAAGTTAGGCTTTGCTTCAAAAATCTAAGTGATGAAGAAAAAATACGTTTTATTAAGCAGTACTTTTCAGCCTTCAAAAAAAGTTACAAACTCAAAATTAATCCTTAAAATCTTAAAATCAAAGGAAATGTATGAAGGAAATTGAGGAGGAAGGAGATTTAAAAAAAAAAAATCAAAGGAAGTAGTGTTTCTCCCCTTCCTGCCCCACT